>JABASC010001451.1:0-23357 GCA_019776185.1 Plutomurus gul | reverse complement strand
AAACTTATACGCTGGGGTGTGAACAGGCAAGGCACGTTGATTATTACTAACCTTTTCCAACTTGCCTTAAGTGCACCGGACCAAGAGATGAGAGTGAGAGTGAAATGGTGAATGCAAATGAGACAGATACATATTTTACTACTATTAAGAGGAGGGCTCACAGAAACCGGAAAGCTGGTCAGGTCTGAGCTCAGGTTCTTCTTGTATGCAGGTAGACACTGCATATCTTAAACTTGAGTTGAGTCATATCATGGGGTACTACAAAAAATGGTTTAGCTACTAAAAAACAATGTTTCCCTATAGGTAAATATATAACAACACTGACGGTTAGTCTTAAAGGTTGATACTTCAAAATTAAACAAAATCTGTATTCATCCCTAGCAGTTACGATACTTCAGAGTTAAACACACACAAAAGCATGAATAATATAAACAAAGAGAGTAAAATACTAGTATCCAACACTCAAGCACTTAATGTAGGTTAGTTATTATTATTATACGCAATGAGAGAAAAAAACTGAAACGTGGGACCGGAAAGTGTAGAAAAGGTATTTCATTAAAAAAGTGGAATAGAAAGTGAACATGATTTCTCAAGGAAACTTAAGAACTAAACTAACCTATGCTTATAGTTAAGTAAATATTACATATTGACAATAGTACGGCTTAATGGTGCACAGAGAGGAAGGAGACAGTAAGAAGTAGATTTGATGTAAAGCTAATAATGAATTCGTGTATGTGTCTGAGCATGTGATTAATCAGAGTTACATTGAATCTATGTGTGTGTAACTAAGTAAGTATAACTTTTCTCGTAGAGCAGACTACTGACTGAGTGACTTGATCCATTCTGATTTTAAGGAAATCTAGTTGATGGGCACCTGAGGAGGAGATTGAAAGGATTATTTAGAATGCAAAGCCGTTTACTGTAGCAGGAGGATAGGAGTCGTGTTGACTAGACTCTAGTCAAAGTCAACTCTCAGGTAAAACAACTCAGAGACAAGACAGAATGGAAAGTACGTAGGAGAACGAGGGAGAGCTGGAGCAATAATGGAGTAGGTACCCACCCGTTCCTTCATTCTTTATTATTAAAGAAGAGGTAATACTTGAAGTAGTGTTCTGTTGAGTTGACCGTACCCAATTCTATAAGCTGAATTTGTTGGCATGATGCGTGGTAATACTATCATCTCCTATTTTTATTATATAACTTCCTACGAATCACACGAGAAAATATTACGCTGCAGTAGTAGTAGTAGTAGTGGGTAGTGGGTACACAACCAATTCAGTTGTGGTTGTGTAGGTAAGTGTTCTTTAGAGTAAGAAATAAGTGAGTGTGCGGGTAAGTATATTGATCATGATGATGAGGTGATCAGAGAGAGAGAGAAGCGGATGCTACCTTATGTACGTTGTGAACTATATATAGTATTTGTGGCCTGACTGTTGAAAATGTATCAATGTGCTTAACATATTGTATAGTAGGTATCTCTCGAACGAATCAGAGGTACTTACAATGTGTTAGAGAAGGTTAAGGTATGTCTGCTGCGCAATTAAGGAGTTGGGGAGTCACTTAACTACAGAAAAGAAGGTAGATTTTTGGAAAACAGAAATAAGCATCTATAATATATAGTTTTACACATATACAGGGAGAGACCTTTTATGTGAATTCAAGATTACCCATATCAATATGAATACATCTGTGCTGTAACCATTCACACTTAGTTGTCTACCCGTGCTACACAACAGAACAATCTCTTTGGTAGTAATACATATATAGAATGCTCAGTTTTCTAGTGTGTCCACAGAATCTATATTAAGTGATGCTTTTGCGTAGAGCATCATTACTAATGCTATTTTTCTTTTCCAATATGTTATTACACCAGGTATTTTTTCGTTGGTTAAAACGCGGTTGACTACTGTGATAATGCGAAACACCCGTAAGGTGTGCACGGTTATACCTGTTTAAGCAATCTAGTATACACGTACTATACAAAGGTCAAAACAAAGACAGACGATGTTTAATGGAAAATTATGCTTTTTACGCAGTAAAAGGAATATGGGGATGATCCTTATCAGTATTGACCTATCTCTCTCACACTTTGTACCACAGCAGCCTACCAGTTGTGTAGGATAATAATATAATGCATATTCAGAGATAGATGTATAAAGTATTAGAGCTATGAACAATAAAGAACACTAACGATGGAGGCATAAGGAAGGGACCGCACGGGAAAACATTCCATCCATTTCTGTTTTGCCTCAAATGTACATTATATATTATATAAGAAGAAAATGAATACTTATTACCCTTGGCTGGTTTCTTTGGACAGGACACTGCCTTATCGGTGTATGTTTAGGAATACTCTCCCTGCTATTACCAAGTTTTAAAGTAGGTCAGGGATTTCCCTAAATTTTTAACTTAATTTCCCTCTCATATATTGTTAGTGGCCAAGTCAAGAGAGATTTCGTACACGATGACGATGATGCGCGTAGAGAAGATAAGTAAGTGCTTTGGCGTTTTACTGGGTTTGTAGTAAGTATCTGAGTTTCCAGCCTCGATGCAGTTATTCATGGACGAGTCGACGATGACTGATTCGAGTGCTGTACTAATAGTAACTAAAGATACCCTTCTAACTTCAACGGAAAAGATAGTCAAAATGAGAAATATTTAAGGTCATTTTCTGACGAAACAAATGTAATTTGTATGTGTTAAATAAAATAACAACTGAGTGCGAGACGCACCGGTAAAAAAATCTTCCGAAACCTTTTCTGTCTCTATCCTCTCCCGTCCCTCCATTTCCAAAACTGAGGTTCTTCCCAATCTGAACTTATTTGGTGGGTTATAAATGCTGCAATTAAGTGCATTGATTGTGTTTCTACAAAGGTACCTCGCTCATTATCACTACACAATACACTTGCAGCGTCATATCATAATATCAAGAAATAAAAACACCCAACAAACATTTTTGACTATTTGTAATGTATTTAAGTTACGGAATTGAAAAAATCAAATAATGAGACTGGAGGAAAATAAGGCATTTATTCATTTTTCCTACGAGCACCTCACACTCACGCTACCTGATCAAAGCTCTCCACAGTGACTCTAATGAAGTTCACTTCCTCCCATCTTCTTTCATCAGCACCTATTGGGATGTACACCCTTTTGTCTGTTTTATTCAATCGTCACACGCCATGAAACTTTTCAAGTTTCTTTATACCATCTTATCAGATCATCGTCATTCCCCCATTCTCATCAACATTAACTGCGAGCATTCAATTTATTTCTTTTCTTTTCTCGCCTCATTCATTCATTCATTCTTTACTACAACGCTCTCACAACTCCATGCTTTTTGTATTAAATTTCCTCTCTTACATATTTAATTCAATTTGTCATCTACTCTATTCTATTTACAATCATAAGATTCGATCGCAGTCAGCCCCACTAACCAATGCTGCTCAGCGACTAATAAAATTTGTATACTTCCATGTACGAATCTCTTATTCTCATACTGACACAACAATGACGCACAATGTATACAGCATCAAATGGATTTTTAAAATTGTTACAATTTTGTTTAATAATTTTATGTTTTATTTTTTTATTTTAGTTCTTGTGTTGAGTTTTTTGCATCTGACACTTTGGGTAGAGGAGTGGTATATCAGCGTCCCTTTCAATTAGTTACAATTGAGAGAGAATGTCTTGGCTATAACCAAGACAAGGAAGGTATCCACAACGGCACTTGAGTCGACTTTCATATCAATTTCATCAACATCATCATCACCCCGAGAAGAAGCAAAGCTGGACTCCTGGAGCAACTTGCGATCCTTCTTCCACCAGCAGGAAAAGACCAGGGCTAACTACCCGCGGCCCAGAGCCTGGAGAATGGAGCGCCGAGGTCGCCCTCGAAATATCTTGTAAGCCTTTAAATTATTTATGTCCCTTATCGCAAAAACTACCCAGTCTCCACATATCAGTATTAGTTTTCCTACATGCATGTAAGTACAAATGCACTTGGATACTACTACATACCCGCATTATTTTGCATCAGCCATGTATGTAGTAAGTAATTTACTGTGTTGCGACTTGGAGAGAGAAGACTGCCTCCTTTCCGGAGAGAGGGAAGAGCCTTTTACGCATCCACGTCCTTTCTCATCTGCATCAAAATTCATCATGAGATACTGTGTAATATAATGTCGTGTAGGAAATAATTTGGGCTTAGCTTCCCAACTCCCTCGCCCATTATCTCATCTCATCTAGCTATCTGTGCCTCCGTACACGTCTCACACATTACGAAAGAAAGTCCATAAGGAATTAATAGATGAATTTCCCTATACTCCTTGTCTTGTCTTCTCATGATGAGTAAATTATATTACAGTGAAGCAGGAAAGGATAAAATGTAATGGAGATGGCCTATACTGCACTATATCTCCCAAACAGACTTTATACACACACACATAGACAGATAATGTTAGTTTCCGTACCTACTCAACTTTCCACACTTTCCACACACACTGACTCACCATAGGCCCTTCCTGTTAACTAAACTGAAGTAAAAGCTCGTAAGAAAGAAGAAGAGGAGAGCAGACAAAAAATCATTTTTGCGAAGGTGCTCCCTTTTCGATCTGTCGAGCTGTTACTTACTACTCCATTCTATATTTTTATCTACTTATACTACATACTACTAACGTAGGTGTACACAGACACAGAAAAGATACTGATAGTGTACGAGTTGACTCCGCGGCCACGTAGCGCACAGTGCGTACTATAGTTCATTTATTTCCATCAGTAAGGAAGGATCGCAATGTCCATCAAAAATGTAATCAAGGGAAGACAAGGGGATATCTCATGCAAGTCTAAGTCTAAATGCAATGTAGAAAAGAAATTCAGCGGGAGCAGCTTTGAGCACATACGATATGATATTACTACAAATGCTCACCAACTCTCTCCATTGCATATCTATTTACCGCCGACGCTGCTCCTCCATTCCTCTAGGACGACGAGAGGAAAGAAAACTCGAAAGAGAATGGATGGACGGAATATTATTATTTTCTTTGCAATGGTGGTGGAAGCGAGAGAAACACAAAGACATGGAAAAGTATTCCTGTTCTACACTTTCTCACATATTATTTGGACTGTTAGTAGTATTACTGGTAGAGTTGTAATGTAATGTACATACATATATGAAAAGAAGATGCAGCATCTTTATCTCGAAGGGAAAGGCGCATAATACATTAGAAGAAGGCCACGTAATAACGTACATATATTATTAGACATTTCTATTCCAGTATTCCGGTCCTAATGTCTACTTTCAGGATGGCATAACTGATGTGAGCGTCGTGAACTCAAGCAATAGAGTCGATGATGTTCCATAAGTGTCGGAAACGCTCATATTCATGATGACTTATGGAAAGTTGTAGGAGAAATGAGTGATGTGATGCCCACGGTTGGCTAGAGGCGCAGTAGTAGTAGTCGGAGAAAGATCTCAGCTTTGTCGCTACGTTATTATGTATACTAGGACGTTGTGAAGGAAGCAAAGGCAAAACAAAAGGGAAAGAGAGCTTCTTCTAGTTATAATATATACGGAACTGTGGGAGTGGAAAGCATTGTGTCTGTGTAGTGGGGAGCAGATACCTTACCGCATGCTTAAGTGATAAGACAAGAAAGTAGAATCGATCGAAGTATTTCTTGTCTCGTTGGTCATAGCACAGCTTTAAATATATAGATGTCTCTTGGCGGGTGTCACTTATTTTTTAGCCTCTTCGCTCATCTCTCATCAACAGCTGCAGTAATAGGATTCCATCATATTTTACCTAAAATTCCTGCAAAATTTATAATGCAGTAGCCAATTATTCAGATGAATTAAAAGTAATTATATTATAAATTCAATTTATAATTTATATTCATGAAATTCACAGGGAAAGTGGTAAGGATTTTTGTGTATGTAATGAATGACGCCCAATATGTGTAACTAAAAGTTGCGTAGTTCATTCTAGATGGAAACTAATTTTCAGTAGGAAGCTGTAGCTAACATTTATTTTCCGGTTGTAGCCGTGGAGCACAGATAAGTGCAGATTAAATGCAGAAACGAGAGCTTGTAGGAGGCCAAAGCAAACCTATCGAAAAGAGGCTAGTGAGCATATATAGCAGTGGACAGACAGCTTGTATAATCTTCTTAACGTAATTGATTCTTTTCTCCTGGAAGTTTTCGTTCGGAGCAAAGGGAATCTCGTGGGCTTGCCTAACAAAAAGACTCCCACATCATACAAATTCATACAATTTAGCTGTGGAGAAAATGGTCTATTCTCTTCCTTCAGATCTTTCTCCACATATACATTCAAGTCGGCGCTCACACATTCAATACAGACGCACATGGAGAATAAATAGCACACTATCACTACAATGCTCCGTAACAGACTAGAAGAGAGAGAAGAATTCAGTCGCACACTTGGTTTTGTTGAATTGGAGTGAAGCCACCCTCTACCATTCTTGTCCTCCCTCTGTGAAGTCAAATGTCTCCTGTCAACGTCAACAAGACTCAAACTCAATTTCGGCTTGAATAGAATTATGTGGCTAGATTTTCTACATTTAGGGGCGAATCTGTTATGCATTTAACAAAAGCCGGGAGATTTCGCAGGCAAAATTCTGTCTGATCTTTGCTCGGAGGCTTTGGACGAGTGGAGCAGTAAAGACAGTGGTCACATTGTACCTTTTATCTCTAAATAGAATTACTTACATTACAGAGTTATTATATTTCACAGCAAAAACTATCAGAAAATCCTGATAATATGATCTTATGATAGTTATTCTTCTTGTGGAGCGAAGGCTGAAAAAGGCCCAAGCAAAATAGATTGGTATTGATCACCCAGCTGGAGGCAATTAATAACGGGCTGATTGTGAGCTCGCATTAAACGTGAATGATTATCATGCCATGCCAAGAGGGATCAGGAATCAGACTCATAATATAATGCGAATGAGTTTTTCTCCTCTATATATTTAATATTGCTTATAATGTAGTAGGCACTAACATAAGAAAACTCAAAAACATAACCTGATAATAATGGCATATGGTGAAACACAAGCACAACTTCCATTTTCTTACCTAATGGAACGGATACACTGAGAGCGAGAGAGAGGAGAGAGAACCTCGCATTGCCTTACATTACATTACGGCGCAGCATCCCATCAACATTTCCTACTACTAGTGCTTCTCTGTCTACTTATGTAACAGAAACTTATTATGAGTTTTTCATGTCATTAGAATGGTATTACTGCGAGTCTACGAACATTCGTACATAGAAATGAGAGTAAGGGAGAAAAGTTGCTCACGTTCACCCTACAGGTTCTCATCCACCGACCGCCAGACGAATGTAATGTATTTTCCTAATACTTACAATGCTGTGGTACTGCATCGACTGTATGCTCTACTGTAGTATATTAATTCTTCTAAAAGTTTTCTCGAACCCTGTACTTTCCTAATAGTTTCAACAACTAACTAACTAGCTCGCTAACTAATAGGCTGGCTTTCAGCTTAGAACTCAAGCATTTCTGCTAACTAGTCAACTAAGTAGCTATTAACTAGAAGCGCGCGATGTACACAGAGAAATGAGTGTTCACCAGATACTTTTAATGGAAAATGTAGAGAAATCCACACTAATGGCCGTAATAATAATAATGATACCACTGTAACCATGAGATGGTAACTTAGTCCTGTACTATGTATTGGAAGTAAGGAAAGTAGTAGCACTAACATGAGTTGTATGCATAGCTTAAGATGTTCATTAAAATTTACAACAATTTAGTAAACGAAATTTAATTCATGAACGGATCAGGTTGTATGTATAATAAATAATTTGAAATACTGTGTATTAATTTATTACATTATTTAAGATATATTTTTATTATATGAAAACATCATTACTCTTTAGTATCACTGAATAGTAAGGAAAGAAAATCCTGCATTTATGTATAAGATGTTACTAATTTGCTGAATTGCAACTGTGAGGATCTGTTTGCGAATGAAGAAATTGTTAGGGAGCAGTAGAGGAATTGTTTATTTCTCCAAGACTGGAATAAGCCCCAATGTTTTTCTCCTTGGTTGGTGGAAGTAGCCACTGCCGACAAATAATAGCGAGTGGAAATACAGGGAATGTGTACGAGAGTAATGCAAGTAGGTAATGTAATGTTATTAACTAGTCCATATAGTACAAATTGCTAGGAAAGACGCGTAGAAAAAAAGGGAAAAATTGTGTTTGTGCACTTCTCTGCTGCTCCATCCATAGCTGATAATAAGGCTTTAAGAATTCAAGTACATGCTCTGGCTCTACTTCATTTACTTCATTAACTTTTTTGGCTTTACTCTCTCATTCTATTGCGATGCTAAGAAAACGAAAGCTAAGACACAAAATGAGCTCCTTGTTCTAATTTTCCCTTTCACAATTTCTTCAGCTCTCCTCTGCTTGTCCAATAGCAAACATATTTTATGTTACTTACTTAGCCCTTCGTCGTGGATATATATCACATTATATTTCGCTACAAATGAGCCTCGTATAAACTTACCTGTAACAATAATTCTTTGTACTACGTAGACGTAGTAGAAATCTCTTCCTTCGTCATAATTTCACTTCCGCTTATCAGCGACTTACGCTCCTTTCCAACTACGTAAATGGAAGTAGCCATAATACTAAGATTGTATAATGTATCATTGAATTTTACCATGAAAACAGATACTAATAAGTTACTTAATACGGTTAGATTCTTGAAATCATAGGGTAAGTCCGCAGCACATAATATCTGTATTCCTAGGAAAATAAATATTTTCTCAAGATCACCGTGTATAGCACAGATCTAGCATGTAGTAGTCTGCTGCGGGCTTTAAGCGCCTAAACGATGTGTAGCATGAAAAAAATCATACTTTTCCAACCCGAATTAATGACGTAGATGAGTTTATAAAGTATAATAATGTATTTTACAAATCTGATATATGTACTTACTTCTTAGGGGTATACAATTAGGGAAAAGACTTGTGTAAGTTGACAAGTTTTGTTTCGTACAAAGCGGAAAGATGTTGGATAAGGGAGCAAGGACCATTATACAATCTTTAATTGTAAAGACCGACAAGATCCTTCCTAATACGTTTACTATTACATAAAAAGAAAGTATCTTTTGTAGTAACATAAATAAATATATATCTTATATCAGTAGTACAATTTAAAAAAAAATCTGAGAACATAAAACTGGTGAATTTCTAATGTTATTCATTTTCAGATTTATAATTATTTTTATTTCGATGAGTATGAAAATTCACCTATAGCTTATTATTTGTTATTGTTGAGTCAAACTCCAATTACTACTAAACTAAATTAATCAACATGTATAATGTTATAGTCTAGTCATTTCACGTTGTACGAATTTACAATTACATGGTTTTAACCAATTTTAGATGATTTATTAGTAACTGGCAGTTTTAAACGGGATTAAGTGGGGAAAAAATATGAGTAAATATGACGATGAAGTTAAATGAGTTAACCACTCACCAATCACCAAGCACCGCTGAGAAAGTAGATTACATACAAGCAAGTTATCAACATTTATTCAATAAATCATGAAAGTACGAAAACACGTATCGTCCTCATGCATTGCCTATGATATGTTATATTACAGCTGTAAGTACATATGTACATAATTAGCTTAACCATAATCTAGTAAATAATACGAGGAGGTCAAAGACACTATAGTTAATCTTCACTTGGAGGAAAAACAGTAATCCATGAAGTGTCATATCTCGGTAATACAAACATTAGTTTTGGTATCATTAAATGAATAAACGAATGTGTTCGAAAACATTTAGAATATTCATAGGAGGAATTTAACAAACATTAAATTAGCGTTTAATAGCTAAGTAGGCAGCCTTAGTGTTATACAATTAGATGACTCGTAAGTATTGATGGGTTTCGCTGTTAACTATGTGTGTACGTAATACTATTTATTACAAAATATTTGTTATTTTTAAGCCACCACACTTAAATATTAGGATTGTCGGTTCTGTGGGTGCAAAGGTAAATAAATAGACGAAAATAATGTGAAGAAATGCAGCATTTATATTTTATGTACTTCGTGTACACGTGTAGGTGTCCACCGCGTATCGTACATATACATTAAAAGTAAACTGTTTATTTAATTGAATTGTTTGTGGACCACTATCCACAATGATTATTTGGACTGCAGAAAGATGAATTCTATTTGTGAAGTAAGATTTTCCTTACTCATGACAATTACATAATAGTTGCTATTTGATTAATACAAATAATGCAGTAGGTATTTTTGTTTAAGTTCCAAAAGTCCACATCTGTGAATGTCAAATCAAAGGGCAAACAAAGAAGACACGTTTTGCCTTAAACATGATTTATTTTAGCTACTAAGCAGTGATAACTTTGTTACACAAATTAACACTTTTACATTCACATTATTATAAAAAATAGTAACATTCTGTTAATCTTGTATGATTTTGTCTTTGATGTGGTGCATTCATTTAAAGTACACTATGTAGCTTACGCAGGAATAGAAGAGCTGAATTCGTGTGATAGGTGCATTTGCATGGATTTACATAGGAACCAGAGAAAGTAGAGCCAATGAATTTTAAAGAGAGGGTTGTATTAAAAAGTCTATGAAAGCGGAGAGCGAAAGGCAAGAAGGGATTGGTTGTACGGGGAAAGATTGATTTTGCACGGTGGCGAATAAGAGAGTAGGAGAAAGCTGCGGTAGATGGCTATCAAAGGGGTTTCGCGAACTCGCAGCAAGCAACATGCAATCCTATTAAACCTTGCACACTGCCAAGATCTCCTCTACTCATGCAACACGATTCAAGTTTTGCTTTTAATTGAGTAGAACCATTAATTTTTATTACTGTTACAATACAAGGTGCTATGGTGTACCCCTTCCAATAATAATAAAGAAACATACCTTGTCATGGATAATAAAGTGAACTTTTACCACTATATTTTGGCGTAAAATAATCATTAAAAACTATTCTAATTATTGGTCCATCTAGGTATGTATTTAAAAATCGTACCATTTCACCAAGTCATTATTATAACAGCGGTATATTTACAGATGCAGAATCCCCACAGATTCTGTTATAAATTAATGGAGAGGTTACAATATTATTCTCTACAAATTCCATTCAGGGTGTGAGTGAGTCATGGGATTATGTATAGTATCTGTAATTGTCTGACTAAAAGTGATAAATGAATATATGTGGCAGTGCATGTCGCTCAGTTGCCCAATCCAATCTGATTGTGAGAGTTGAATTAGTTTGTTAGGTAGGGTTGAGTTGAAAATTGAAGATGAAAACTCAAGTATGTTTGTAGACAAGCACAGAGAGAGACTCGTATCTTACACAAGACTAGACTAGGCCGGTTTGTATTTATCTTTGATACAATGGAATACACTACCAGTGTCAGTGTGTATAAGACATGGTTTACCAAACTGTATTAAAAGTTGAAGGGATGAAAATAGAAGCGGAACAGGGAGAGAAATGGATTGGATGTATGCTCTCTCTGCTTTTAATATCACTGTGCTCTGTGTGCTATTCCTATAATTCTTTGCTGCAAACGCACTCCTAACTTATGGTTAGATAGAACGTACATATAAACAGAGCTTAGTAACAAATGTATGAATGAATGAGCAGAATGACTCTGTATCCTGTTTTTAAGTGGAAGGGAAAGAAAAGCAGGGAATATAATTTAAGTAGGTACTTGTGCAAGTTGAAATTTTTTGTCGAGTTGAGAACGGTAAGTGACCCCCCAGAGTAGATTTAGTACAATTGGAGAAGCCACTTATTAGTTTAAAAATCATAAATCGACAATAAATTAGTTGAAAAGGGTGTTAAATAAGAGTTCCCATACGAGGCAACCCCCTTTGACTTTTTACATCCCTCTCTGTCCTGTAGTCCGTCTTCCCCGTCAACATTTTAAGGAGTTTTATAAACTCCGCAGGGGGCACTTACTGATCAATCGTGGAACTAAACGACTTTCGATCTGTGTATAACCATTAGTCGATCTAATCTGCGTGTTTGTACACTTAAGGTACTTTGGATCCCCGCCCCGTGGTGTACACATCAAATAAATTGTTTAAATTCGTCCCTCCATATACATAGAATGATTATTTAACAGTGTTCTCTTTTATTGTATTCCTAATTATACACAACCTGGTTTCATGAATGCAATAGCCAAACGGAGATGATTGATACCTGTACTTGCTTGTTAAGGGGTTTACAAAGTAGAAGTAAAATGAAATGAAGTTTGAATTACATATTTACCAAATATTTCCCAGTTTTAAATATTTATGCATATAATTTCAATCTTTCATTTTTCATTTATAATAAACATTTATCAATGATTAAATGCATTCAGAGTCATACTTGCAAAAAGCCAAGTTTTCAGCAGAGAGAAATAAAAACAACTGCTTGCGCAAGGGAACCGAGATTCATCTTGCATAGACAATTAAGTCAAGCTCAAATTTCTATTCAGATCGCCACCCTTCAAGGTGAATTTTGTCTCTCAATCAACGTATGGCTACTCTAACCGTGTGCTACACACAGAAAAACAAAAATCAGTAGTGATTTATTATAATACACAGTACTACACATAGTGTAAGGTAATCTCCACGGTTGGTTGCTCAACTATTTTGCACTGCATAGTTATAATAATTTGAAAGTCTTTATGAGAGCACCTTTTCTGCTGCTCACAGTGAACGAGCTTGTATTCAAAGGAAATCTTGAGGTTTTTCTGTATTGTATTATTACTGAAAGATTAGGTGTATTGGTGCTCTGTTGCACTACTGTGTATAATTATGTAGCGTTGCAATTTAAATACATAGTAAATTGAAAAACATATTAGGAACATTAAAAACTGCCAAGTTGAGTTAAGCCAAAACAAGTCAGAAGACAATAGCAATAGTTGAACTAAATGAACTGACTTAACTCTACAAAAGCTTATAGATTGCATACAAAGGACATTTTATACGAAGAATTTTATACAGAAAAATGTATAGATGTGTATACTTACTTCTGCATATACGTGTATACATATATGCACAGATGCACTATCTGTATGTATATAAATACTATATAAATGGGAAGTAACACAAGAACTGCCCACATGATTTTGCCTAACGTGATACATAAATTCATTTCACCTCATCAGTATTAAGTATTCCTCTTTTATACATACATTGCACTGCTACGAGCTTGGCTGAATCTGGTGATTTGTATATATAGCAGAGCAGCTAATGGATAGGCAGAATTTGTACATTGAGTTAAGCGGACAGAAGTTTGACTGGAAACAGTGAACGAAACTGCACTGTATAGTTAGTAGTTACAATGTGTAATGGAACTAGAGGAGATAGAATGGAATATTTCACGGTGTCACGAATACACTAATTAGGTAACGCGAAGCACAGAGCAACCCAAGCACACAACACTGCATTGAAAGCAAGGAAAGGGCTGAAGCTGTAGATTATCGGGATGATGAGCATAAAACAATGTACAAGGTCTAATTATTATTATATATGCTGGTTTTGTGGTAAGATGGAATTGCCATGCGAGTAATGGAATGAGGTGGCGGAGCTCTGCGTAAATGCGTCACAACCCTCCATATAATGTGCAGCAATAAAAGTTCATGTGCTTTCGCATTGTAGACAGGCAGAGGGAGAGAGAGCTAAGGTAAAAGAGCAGCATGCTTTTAAGCATTTGGCTTGTCATACCTAGCATTTACGAAAACTTGCTATCCATTTTACGGAAGGATTTGTCTTGCCCTGTCTTTTTCTTAAGTTATGACATAGCTGAGTGAAAAATTGTATTTTTTGCAAACATTAGCCTTTGGTTCACGTCGGCAGCCCGTGAAACTCGTCAAAAATCGCACGAATCCTCCCAAAATTATTATTTGTTTGCCATCAAATGAGAATTATGGAGAAGTTTCTTATTCTAAGTACATACTACTACAAAGTAGAGATTCGGATGGGGCGATTTCTCAGCCCGCCCACGCCCATTGATACCTATACCCATAGTTCTACACTGAATGCCGCCCATGGGCAGAATGGGCACCCACACTTCATTATAAAGCTAGTTCATGCTATTGTGATTTATTATGTGTACATATATTGTATATGTACATAATAATACAAAATTGGCAACCAAAAGATTGAATCATTGTAGGATTGAACATTTGAACGTCTGTATCCAAAAATTACATTCCACGTTACATTTTTGAAATAATATGAAACCATGAAACACTTCGAATGTAATTTTAGTAGGAAGGGTAAGTGATGTTTGAAGTCTACAACGTCAACATTGCAACAAACCGGTGTGCCCCAATAAGCGCCCATGCCCAGGCAACTCTTCTCACTAGTATGTACCCGTGTCAGGGGAACCGCTGGCTTTGGAAAATCGTTTTCCCACAGCTCGCCGCATTGGAATGTTTTTATTTCACAATTCTCATGTTTGAGTGGGTACTTTACACGGTACCGTCTACATTTGTAGTCTACAAGTGATAAACAGAAGGGAAATGTTTGGTGTTTGCTGTCTATGCTAAATAGTACGTTTCGTTTTTAAATTTTGGATTAAGAAACTTAATATATCTGGTATTAATACAGGATTAATTTTAACTACCTATACACAAACTTATTTGTTTTCAAATTATGAATTTGAACCGCGCCGGAATTATTTTATAGTTTATCTAAATATTGCTTTTAAATAGCTGTTCAGATTACGTTTCGATTCCATTTGCATTGGCTATAAGTGGTTATTTAACAGTTGTAATTTTTGAGGATTTAATATTAAGTAGTATCGACAACAGTGAGTTCCACCTTTTCATAATGAAAAAATAAAGGACTGGCGGCGTACCTGGTTCAGCATTTGAATAGTATGTGAAATGGTCACACCACACATGCTACATATGTATATCCTTGTAGGAGGGCATGAAAAGCGGGCTTGTCAAAGCATAGTATATTACATTACATTTATGTACTTACATTTGAAACAACTTGATTTAACTTGCTTTACTTACTTCAGCAAAGCTCAGAGGCTGCCTCCTAATAGTTACACACGCATTTACCTATACATTGTTGGCAGAAGAGAGTTCAATTGGTTTCGTTTCGTTCTTCGAGTTGCAGCGGTCTCAAGACATGAAATGCTCTCTCATGTAGGTACTAGGCATGTAGTTTTAAGCGTAACATTTCATGCAGTAGCTCATTTCTGCTTTTGATATAGTTTTAGAGGTAAGAAGAGTCTCCTTAACTTAAGAGCATGAAGTTCCTTTTGGTTCGGCGTCTTTTCCGAACAAACTTTCATTTCCTTCTTGGACTCCATGAGAAATGGCATCGTTAAAATTGATTCCACAACTTCGGATGCCTTTCAAGTTGGCTATTCCACTTGTGCAAATCCCATGCCCTTCTCCCATTATTCAGTCACCTTGTGATTCATGCCACCTAATATGCTCAGCACAAATAATACTACTATTGTAGAACTACTTCACATGTAGTAGCACTAATACTACACATGCACACATTCATATAAGTAATGTAAGGCAATTTTCTACCTAAAAAAGAGCTTAAAGGGTCTCTATGGGCTTGAATTGTGCTGCATATAGAGTTTCTACCACTCTATGCCGCATAGTACGTGTACAGTTATAGGAATTTACAATAGTAGATAAAATGGATTCAAGTACTGCACCATATATACATATCCCGCTCTTTTATCACCCAGTGACATATTCAGAGCTGCAGATGTCTTTTATATGCAATTCCACTTTTACGGAGGACAATCTGAGTAATGTCATGCAATTTTCTACAATTACGCTTGACAGAATATAAATATGCCACCAAAAGTTTTCTCTTGGCAAATTTCACCTTCCACATTTTCATCTTTAGCAGCAAAGAGTTTTCTAAAAGCCAAAGTATTTCTCAAGGTATTATAAATTATTTTGCCATTCAGCGTATGGAATTTGTACCAAAAATTTGAAAATACGAATTGTGGAAACTGTATCTCATTAGTAATATATTTGCACGTCACATACATCGCTTCCCAAAATTTATGTGCCATTCAGCGTATGGAATTTGTACCAAAAATTTGAAAATACGAATTGTGGAAACTGTATCTCATTAGTAATATATTTGCACGTCACATACATCGCTTCCCAAAATTTAAGTACATACTGTGATACTAAGAGTATATAATTTTATTTTATGTAATACACATTTAGCTATAGAATATTTATGGTCTATAGTCGTGGTGCTAGATTACAAGAAAAAGAAGACGATTGCAAAAACAGCTTGGTAATACTTTCATATTATCACGTGCAAAGGAATTGCCGGATTCCTAATATTTCTTTGGGAAATGGCATAGTAGTACGATAGTACTTTCGTCGGGAAATACAAAGTGCCTCTCCGCAGTCTTCATTATATTCAAAAACGAGCACGAATAACTTGTGCACACTCCATACATACATAGAATATCTAAGTTAGCAGAAGCAAAGCGGACTGTGGAAAAGGAATGTAGATTGCGAGTCGTCTGCAAGTGGTCGTCTTGTTGGTAGTAGCATAGTGCCCACACTTAAAGTGTAAAAATGATAGGAAGGAAATCGGAGAAGATGCCAAGTTAGTGGAAGGCGTCAATTTTAATGGGCTCACACGAAATAATGGCTTACAGATAAAGGCCGTACATGAGTTGTCTGCTGTGATTCCTAAATCACAGAAATTTTGCCGATTCTGACTTCTGCATCGACTACACACTCGCACTTACTTACATTACATTAACTTACGTTACACAAGACAAGCGAGACTCCATTTTATTCTTTCTATTACATCTCCTCTGTTTTCTTCTTCTGACGCCTTGCCAATGTATAAGAAATCTTTTACTCATTCGAATTACCCTCACTACTACACAGGGTGCTCTCACTCCGCTTCCGTTCCGTTCCTGCTCATGTCCATTTCAGAGCACTTGGGAAAACTGCAGGCCTCCTACTGCATTGTTTGTCACTACCCCGTATCTAATTAAGTTGTCCATAGCGAAGCACACAGTGAAGAAACCAAAGACTTCAGACCAGTTCCGTTATTTCTTCTCATCCATAATATTCTCCCACACCTCGGTTCGTTTGCTTTTACTTTCAGTGACTACTACAGAGAAAAGTCTTCTGTATCATTATTACTCCTAGATCTGAGAGAGGAGACTAAGATAGGTAAAAACGATAGAGCTTGTCGTCACCGTGCTGTCTTCTCTGTCCTCTACTGTACTGTTGTAATGTACAACATTAAATAAGGAAGCCGACTTTGTACGCAAAACCCTTGGCAGTTACTTTTTCTGTGTGTGTGCAATGTGCATACCCCTCCATCGGATTTTGTTTGGAGGCTTCCCTTTTGATTATGATTTCTTTGGCAAACAAAGTTCTCCCCACTAGCATGGGCACACTGCTCTCTGTGCAGAATGCTGCTGCAGTCAACACCAAAGTAAGAAAAGCAAGCATTCAATCGGCCACACAGTAGTATACATATATCGTCTGCTCACACACACACACACACACAGAGCCGAGACAAAGCACCAGTAACTCATTCAGCTACTTCACAGAATATATTGTTAGCATGAAACGCAACTCGACTCAAGCTCAGCTCTTCACTTCCGGTTATCTAATGAACTAATGGAATTAAAGCCTCTGCTCAACTCCACGGTCTTGTTGCACAACCAGCCTACGTTAGTAAAACACCGTCCTATAAAGTACTTGAGAGAAAATTGGACCGGCGTCTCTCGCCATTAGGTCACATGTGCCCATTGTGTGAATTTACTTGTTGCCTGATGTACTATTCTAATCGCCTCCTCTGCGATAAGAATTCTGGGGAATAACAATGTGTTAGAAACTATTAATTGTTTAATGATACCATAATAAATGATAAGGAATATTAAGCCAAGAAGCGAATGACGAATTTTTGCAATTTTCACCTCATTCTTATGACAAAGTGGTTCGCAGTTAGACATAAAATTTTCTCCGTTTGTTTGTATGGAGCGAAATGGACTCTTACGTATTGGAAAGTCCTTTCGTTCTCCTGTGTTGTTTTGTGTGTGCCTGAATGCACCTCTCCAATGTTTTATTTCTATTTCCACTCGGAGACCAAAAACAAGAAGAAAGAGATGAAGATGAAGAAAAGCAGAGAAAAGCAGCCAGTGAATACGTACATAATGTGCTTATATATGACGCGCCACTAGGTTGAAGAGCGATACATATACGTACGATGTATGTCCGTACATTCCCTAGCGTTGGAAGCGGTAGTAAATGCTAAAGGAAAGAATAGGCTTCTGGCTTTAGTGAGGAAGAACGAATCCACAGATAATTTTCACACTTGGTGAGATTTCTCCTTCATTCGCTCCTGATTCTCTTGTTCAGTCCATTGGATTCTTGGATTCATTCTCATCTTAGCAAAGAGAATGCACACAGAAAAGAAAAGGACGATATAGGAGAGGCTCTCTTCTCTCACACTCTATACTTACTTGGCCATCTCTATATACATCACACAATACAGAACACACTATAATAGTCATGTGAACTCCACAATCACAACAAAACCAGGCAAAGTACATACGGACGGAGAGCTTGCTTTTACTATTTTCTTTTAAGATTGTAAGTGTACAATCCCTTTGACGAAGTAAGTAATGTGCTCCGTAGATTTTCAGTCTTGCCACTGTCTGTCTCTGTGTGTGTGTATATAAAATACGCATCAGGAAAGTAATGCTATCTTCACGGACACCTACCTGAATGTCCTAGGTACTCTAATTCTTCGGTGGCTAAAAATACAGATAGTTAGTATAAATGTTGTACAGATACTGTCAAATTACAAATAGAAAAACGAAAACAGTAGCCCACAATGGTTTTGCACTCGGTTTCTTTGCATTCTCTGTTATACATACTTATGTATATGAAAGTATACCATGTGCGAAGCTAGCCACACAGACACTACATGTACGAATCTCAATTTCTCCAAACACAGTTTCTCAACAGTCTGGCTGTACAGCAGTAGGTCTTTCTAATCTCTAGTAAGCAAGTTAACTTTGAGCCTGATAATCACTTAAAACCTCTCCTCTTCTTCTTTAAGGAACTACGGTCAACAGAAAAACTAGACTGGTATACTTGCAGCGCTAGTAGTAATAAAAATTTACAATTTTGATGTTATAATGCCATGTGCCGATAAGGAAGAATAAAAACCTACCTTAATTTTTTAATTGGTGATGTAGTGAATGAGATGAGCGCAGTTTGACTTGAAGTAAGTGGTTTGTTGAAGGTGACTGGACTTCACTGGAATTTACTCCGTATTATAAATATGTATTCGAACGAGCGAGAAATTAATTAGCATAGCATTATATTATACATGAAGAGCGAAGAAGAACATTTTAATCACTCTATTGCTGTCTTGTCCACGCAAGCAAAACCTAACAAGACTCTAAAGTGAGATCTTATGAGAATTAACTACAACATAAATGAAGCCACAACTCTGGTTTCATCTGTAATCTTGCTTGCAGAGAAGAAGAAGAAGAAGCAGATAGTACTGGTGCATAAGAGAGGCTCTTTGTAAGTACCTATTGCACACAAGACTAGAGTTTGAAACCTGCAACTCCACTTGACTTGGTCAAACTTGATTTGGATACTCTTAATGTTTCCACTAGTGTTCTGGTGCTGCTGCTGTCCTCTCCTGTCTGCCCAGCCACAGAGCAAATGCATACAAGACACGTTGTGTGCGCTCCATAAAAAGTGAGATGTAGATAGCACAAGGCAATAGCCATGTAGGCAAACTAAAGTAACGTAAATTACCCAGCCTAATTATTTAAGAAAATTAGACTGCGGAATGATTGAATGGTTGATGGTTGATGATGATGGTAATGGTTGTTGCATGGTGTACTGTGTATCATCTGAACGAGTGTAAAAGAGTGCTGCACTGAATGGTGCATGGGGTTAACATTGCAGTTGTACATATTTATTATATATACATACATGTGTGTGTCTATACTCCCAACGTAGTAGAATTTAAGAAAAAAGAAAAATAGCTTTTCCATTACTTACAGATTACATTAGTACATTGGAGTGGACTACGAACCAGCTAGTCTTGGTAGAATAGGAGCAAGAAAAGGAAATGAACTTTGCCAAGAAATTAATCGACAAGGATAGGGCAAGGTAAGGAGACTCAGAGACGAGACTTGGTTTCAATTGATGGTATAGTACGCGAGCAGTAGTAGAGGAGAACTATGTATGTAGTTGTGTAGCAGTGATGGGTAATTGCCCCGCTCCTTATTTCCATTTCCTGTGGCCAGGCTTAGGTTAGTAGCGGAGAATACAGAGAACATAGAGAGTTGCCTTGTTTTGTTGTTGTGATGGACTAAACTACATCTACTAATTCAACAGTCGGGCAAAAAGTAACAATAAGAATCCATGAGCAACCAACTTAAGTAAGTGTAAATGGACTTTATTTCTTTATGATGGATTGAAGGGGTTCGACATGTCGAAATTGCTGTGAGCCCCTCAATTTTAGGCTACGATAACTAACCACGCTGTACATAAGTATAGGGACAGGTTTTCTCACGTTTCCTTACTCATAACTGGCTATTCCGTTTAATGTTGGAAAAACGTTATCTAATTTACCTAGTAGGTAGGTGCCTACCTAATTTTCCTCTTGGCTTGACTTATTTCACTGTTACCGTTTATATCCTTCACTCATCTAGAGAACAAGTCCTTTGTTGTCGAAGAAGAGAGTTCTCGAGTTTCTTCAAATGAGCCTAAATTGCATTTCTACGAAGAAGGCAGATGTCCCGAAATATTATTGTATTGATTTTCAGGGCAATTCAACTCGAAATGCCGCACAGGAAGGAAACGACAAGAATTCTAAATTTTTGAAATACACGTAAAATACAATTGAGGTAGGACAGGATCAATTTTGATCAAAAACCACAAAATTCTTCTTTATCAATGGTTTTTTATCGAACTGTCGAATAAAAATTAATTGGCCTGTACTAAAAAACACATGTGCCATGACCCTACTCAAAGAGCATATGATAGATTCTGGTCTCATGTCCAGCTGAAGATTTGGTTGACTTAACTTGTCGTGTGTACTAGCGACGTTCTCTGGACGATTCTATTGTTCCATTTCACGATTCTTTCGTGTCAGCTATGGATGTCATCAGCATCAAAGGGTTGGTTTCCAAACTGTTTTTATTCGCCCTTTATAAATGGTACTCTACTCTGTATTCAAGTCTACCGTAATTGCTGTCGACGACTTCTGTCTCTGAGCACCAACTCGTTCATACCAGTTCTTGTTGGGGCATCTTCGATAAAGAATATATTTAATAGTACCTATATAATTATGACTGCATTGTTGGAAATGTTGCGGTTTCATCTAAATTTTATTAAGCCCATCTTAAAAAATCGGATGTATGTGGTTGGCATCTGTGTACGGCATGCAGGTAAGCACTCCAGATATTTCATGCAGTCATACTTCACTTACTATGTGCCCATCAGTTGTTAGTCTTTTTACATTGTGTTGAGTTGTAGTAGCAGTTAGTAGTAGTAGTTAAGTCTGTTCTGCCATGAAAAATTTAAAAATTTCTCAGAATGTAGTAACAGCTACAATTTTTTTCAAGTTATACATTTCCGTAATGAGGGTGGCTATTGTAATGTAATGCAAAGTGCAATCACCATTCATAAATAGAAAGCATCTCATTTTATGCTAAAGTAATGAGCGTTATAAAAAGAAACAAGATCAGCATAACAAGCTCAAGTCATTTGTTTGAGTAACGTTAGCATAGCCTCCTTGATAAATCTCTGCTCACATGTGTCTGTAGTCTGCTTGTCTGAATGCATTACAATTTAATGGTATGTGATGTGCTCCAAGTGGACGTAAGAGAAGATCATATCGCCAATCCTTCGTAACATCTGAAACTAAAACTATGTATGTACATCGGATGTAGCAAAACTTATAAGTATATGCGATTTATGGAAACAGAAGAAATGCATTTGTGCACTCGAGCAATGAGAGAATGAGAGAGCGCACTGAGTGAGATATGCAATAAAATGCAACAAAAGCTAAACCAGGCAGTATTTATTCTATTCATTCAACTGCAGATTGTTACAGAAATGTGATATGATAATAATATATCCAGAATTCTAATACAAAATATAGTTCATTTTTATATACATATTAAATGTGATATGCACTTTGACTTATATAATGAAAAGTCAGTGAGTTTTTATATTTATGTATGGTGATAGTGATGATTGGGATCAAGCTGAGGGACTATATGAATTTTGTTGGCCTAGCTGCCAATGCTGTATAATGCTGTATGCCAAGATGACCCAATAAATTACCATTGTAATCAAAGTAATCGCTTAGGTTTCCTTGTTTTCAGATCCTATGGAAAGGAGAACGACGAGAATGAATGGATATTGCTCTGTTTGGAGAATCATAGACGACAAGGTACGTACATACTAACTTCTATTTCTATAATTATTTTCATTATGCGCCTCACACACCAGCAGTTTGAAGGAGTCCTAGCTTTTGGGCAAATTTCGACGTGAATCATTTATTAGATACGTACAGATAGTATAATATAAAAATTCTCGAAACAAGGGGAATTTCATTATTCTAGTGGAGAACTATGTACGTGCATTCATCAATTACAATCTTGAGATTGATGAATTGATTAGGTATATATACTCTTTCGATAAATGCTGCAAATCAGGTAAAGCCATTCAACTCTTGGAAAATATTTGTGCAGAAAAACAGGAATAACTGCACACGATTCGATCCAATGCATAATAATTTGGATTTCTTCAATAGTTTTTAATGATAAATATTGGAATTGCTAAGTTGCCAAGTTCTGAATTCCCCAATCCTTACATTTGTCATAAAATGAGTGTGTGAACGCGATAGCGCTTTCTATTCACCGTGTTCAGCCTTTCAATTACAATTTAATAGAATATTTATTGGCAGGTGCAAGGCGGGCCTTAATCGCTTTGAGATGATGGTTGGTTCTTTGAACATTCGATTTTAATGCATGAAAAACATTTACCAATAGCGATTACTTTTAAATGAAAACTTTCATAAATGACTTATTGTTTAATGTGTACAATATGAGTATAATCTGTGAATTTCTTCGAGCTGGCAATACATACAAACAAAATCATACAACTCAACCACGTGTAAAGCCCACGTATTATGTACTAGGTACATGTACATTTTTATACAAATAAAGGTAAGTATAATACGTAGGTAGTAGTGGGAAATGCTATTGAACAAAATTGGAATTAGTAAGTATACATTTAAAATGTCATTGTGACTGT
>JABASC010001450.1:0-23357 GCA_019776185.1 Plutomurus gul | reverse complement strand
ATAGTGCAAACGTAATTGAGCAGTACTTTTGGAAGCATGTGCATTGCACAATAAAATAAATTCCTGTATCTTTGTTCTTTTAGTATCACAATATGAATGTGTACTAGTTATGTTTTTGAAATGTCAAGCGCCTCACCTTTAAAGGTTGTCCAAATATTAATTAATTAGATTTTCCACATGTCGCTTCTAGTCTTTCCCCACCGTAAAACCAATATTCCTTAAACTGCTTAATGTGCTTAATGGTAATAATTACATGTGTTCATAAGAATTCTCCAATATTTACTTGCCCAACATCTAATAATACGTAAAATAATTCATCGTATAAATTGCGTGGGAAAGTGGGAATACATTTTTAAGCAGACAAAAACCTTATAAATTTTTCCTAACAATTTGTTTTTCAATTTCTACAGATATTTGTAAGCCATAACATGAATAGATAACGATTACTTAGGAGGAAGCTGAGAAACAAAATAAATCCAAAGGAAACTCTACACCGAAGAGTGGGTAGAACAGCGTAGAGGAACGGGAACGGAGTGAGAGTGAAACGAATGAGAGCACAACCACCCTGGGACAAAGTAAAGTACAGAAAAAGTTTCGTGTTGAGTAAAAGTTGGCACTAGGATTCACAGCAGTCACAGCCAGACTATATATTGTGTGTGTGCATGGTAGGAGGGATGCACTCTGTTAAAATGAGTCAAAGTCGATGAAATATATCTGAGGGGCTTCATTTTGTCGTTGTCGACGGCTCGGCGTCGTCCTGCTGGAAAACGTGCCACTTTGGAGTTTTCCTGATCGCATACTACGACACAGGCAAAGAGAGACTACAAATATATGTACTATTTACATGGCCTACGTCGACACTATGCTTCCAATCTGAAATGCATAACAGTACTCTGCGACTGATGGTATGGTTTAGTCAAGTCACTTTCGGGTGTTCCACCTAGTCATTTCAACTCACAATCAGCTCTACTTTCACTTCATGCGTTTACCACATAATATCTGTCCGATCGCCCTGTCCTCCACTATAGAACACACAGTTACTCACGAAAGAACCCAAGGCAAATAAGTCAACTTACTCGGACCGACTTCTCTCCAAAAGTTCATTTATGTGTCCCATACTATTTCCACACATATACAGGGTGATCCCCTTAAACGGAATTTATTTCCATAACCTATATTTAGTTATGTAAAATATTCCCATTTTTCCAAATACCTATGATTTTACACTAGAAATTCTTTGCAAACTTGCACACTACTTGAAAAGCACAACTTTAAGGGAAAAAAACTCGTCAAAACATGCTACCATTTCAATTCGTTCACGTAAAAACAAGAACCCTGTATATTTTGCCTTGCTCCACTCTACTTTGGACTTTCGATTGGTATACCTACTGCTACATACTTGACGGTGCAACTACTACTGTGCGTTATATGGCGAAACTCAACCACCCTATATCACTCAACTAACGTCCGTGTAATTTGTAAATCCACCAACATATTCCTGACATTTATATAACCCTAACAAGCTCAACAGAGTAGATAGAAAAGAAACGTCATGCTTCCCGTTTTTGCTCAACAGCACCTCGTATCAGCGAACGAACGAAAGTTATCCTCTGAGCAACCGATTATACATACTACGACTTTGCCCACACCACAACTGCTGCCTACACAACTATATCATGTATTACCAGCTTAAGTGCATACAAAATGCACACAATTTTACTAGTAGTAAATTATACAGCTATCCATCTGAGTGTGTTACTACTACTATATAATATAAGATATGGATGGAGCCCTCACACACACACAATATTATTTTCTAAGAATTTACGTTTGTTTCAGCGGCAGAATGATTGAAGAGAGCAGACGCTTGATATGACTCAGCTTTGACTTGTCTTGGCTGATGTTAATATATCACAACATCCATAACATTCACCTCGCAAGGAAAAGAGCGTAGCATGAAGTTGGCTCAGTTGAGTTAATGGAACGTAACATTTTGTAAGTTGTAAGTGCTGCATATCTGTACAAAGCTATAATACACATGTAGGTAGGTAATACGAGATGTACATAATGATAATAGTGTAGGCATTGCTTGTGTGTACGTGTAGCCATTATATAGTGAAGAGTGAGGTTTTATTAAGTAGTTGAAAATGTAGATGCAACGACGTACAAACATACACTACTGGGCACAAGACGAATAAAGTTAGTAAGCAGGTAGATTGAGGGTGAAAAGAAGGTGTTTTACCAACACTCAACTTGAGTATGGAGATATTGCCTTACAGCACACCACATATACATACATACATACACACTTCTATAGCCAACATCACATCAGCAGCAGCACACCATGCCTTCTCCTAATCTGAGCACGCATAGCTCATAGCCAGTCAATCTACAAAAAAAAAACGTGGCCATGGAACGAAGTGGTGTTTTCCTCTTTGCTCTCTGATGTGGAGTTCAGTAATAATAATTTAAGTTCACTTCAGTTTGGCTTGCTACACTGAAGAATGGGGGAAATGTACTGGGTAGATATTTGTGCTGTACTACTATACTTTTATACTACGTAGGACTCGATCGAGTGATGTGTGCACCAATGTCTAACAGTAACACATGAGATTTACTTAAGCTTACCTAATATTCCGTGTGTGTTATGCAGTGTGTAAAAAGTGTAAGTAATGTTGTTGGATTTCCAGAGAGGAAAATAGGAAAACGAGGCAAGACGAACGAGCCAAAAGACAAGCAGTGCCGATGTGGAACAAATGCTTTTGTGGGGCCCACGTCGAGTCTCATTGTCAGCTACGTACCTACATCATGCATGATGTGGCTGTAGTCTCTGTGTGCCTCTCCTTTACTACTGACTCCACTTCTATGGCTCTCAGCTTCAGTAATGTAATGTTATGCAACAACATACCTATACTAATGTACAGTGTAGGATGATAGTAGGGCCATGTCGGCCATGCGAAAAAAGCTGAACACAAAACAACTCTTCTGTACTGTAGTATGTACTATACATTGTAGTGGAGCTCACACCAGATTATAATTCATGTGGGAGAAGAAATGTCTTCTATGTGCACCACCATCCGTTTATACCTACCATCATCATACAGTGTAACAAGGCGCAACGAGCTTCTATCTATGATTGTCTTGTGCTAGTCCCTCCGCCAGTTTTTCCTACATAATCTTTTTTTCTTCTCCTCTCTCTCTCTTAAAGATTTTTTCTACTTTTCTGTTCAGAATTCGATGAACACTGGCGGAATTGTAAAGCTGGCATTGCTAAAGAGTAGAGTACATCATACACGTACTGCGAACAAGGTTCATGCTCATCTAGTGAATACTTACTTCAATGAACTTATATCAAGTTGTAATGTTGCAAGTTGTGTACACACATATCCTTGCACTGCTGTTGGAGTGATTTTGGCAAGATCCTGCAAAGAATTCTCTTGCTAGAATATATACATATAGTAACTGTGTGTCTACTTTGTAGCAAATATTTCCAGACTGCATACGCACAGATATTTTGGAGGCGAAGACGAGAATAGTGAATCTGATGCACCGCATGTACAGAATGGAAAGGAAGTAGACAGAGAATAATATTAGAGCGCACGGGTATTCACCAAAGCACCACATCTGACATGTATCTCTGCAGCCAACTCAAGCTGCCATTTAGGAAGCTACCACCCAGTCGAGGTGGTTGCATCTCCTTGTATTGGATTGCCTTTGGAGCAATCTGTCTCTCTCTGATGGCATGGCACATCTCCTGTCTCATCCTCTACTACAGAAACTACATACTACCACCACTGCACTACCAGATATACCACTCCGACTAAATTCATTAGCGGCACTACGTACACTCTTTGTGCTGGTCCTTGTGGAGTTACACGAGTAGAGGTATTACCATTCCAAGCTTCTCTCTATCCCTACCACACAATGTTCACAGAGGGTGTAGTAAATACCTCTGTGTGAGAAGTGTATGTTGGTTCGTGGTCGTAATATGAAGAACAAGACACGATACTATATAACAAAAGTGTAACCAAAGTCAGGACTACTATTATGTATAGTAAGTATATAGGGAATACTCGAGAGGAACTGAACTAGGTAGGTGTGGATGTGTTCATGCAAGACTGAAAAGGAAAGGGAACATATCACACAAAGTCATGCGACTATTATTCTTCGTGTTCCGAGCACCAATGCTTACAAGTACTAGTTACATGGCTGTGCGGTAATGACAAGAGCCAAGTGAAGCCAAGAGCTTCATTCTCTTGATTTTGCTTACAACTATTCGAGTCGGCATGTGTAAAAGTAATGTCATTACAACCATATACTATTGTACTAGTACGTACATATACACTATGCACATATATAGATACGCTAAATGCAGTATCCATGCAAGAAGGACCAGAGTACATGTCGACTCTGCAGATACTGCTTTTCTACTATCAGATAGATAGTAGAAATTATATTATTCTACAGCTCCAGACAAGCACACAAGCACACAAGTCCTATAAGGAGTTATAATCTTAACTGAACCATCCCAAACCTAATTCAGAATTACAAATCAGCAACAGCTCCTGGCTCTAGCTTTGCTCTGATGTTTCACGTAGCTGCTGCATCCAACAACGAGATCTCATCTCACTCCTCCATTCTCACTCAAAGAATAGAGGGCCGAGCTGTGAGTACAGAGAGAGAGAAGATGAGTATAGAAAGGAATGAAGAACCTTAAGATCATCATCTCCATCAGTCAAGAAAACAGTATCATCCCGCACTGAGGTCCATTCCATTTTAAAGTCGGCTCCTCCACTGCACAGTACTTTAGGAAATATTGCTTCACGCTAACTATACGATGAACAGTATTACACTGAAAGTTAGGTTTGAGAGTAGTCGAGTGATTACAAAGGCTCTTCTTCTTCTTGCTCACACACAGTCTACCTACTTAGCACAGCGCAATGGAATAAAAGGGAGGAAACCCAAGCTTTAATAATATAAGGCAGTTAAATTTCATACTTTACTTACTGGCATGTAGTGGCATAGCATTAGACTGCCTGCCTGCTAGTATGTAGTACGTACCCACCGCCAGCACGTATAATATAATAATATAATCCTATTCCACCTTGAGAAAATCCAAACTGACGAGTTGAGCAACTATTGTTCGTTGGCAAAAGTTTGCACGTTATACAGAGAGTCGAGTAAAGTCTTTGGTATTACTTCTTGTCAAGTGAGACTCTCCCTTTCTTCTCTGGCTCCAGTAGTGCATTCATTACAGTTGAATCTGTCCCTGTATGGTTGGCGACTGTAGTCCAATATAATTTATCTTAAGTGCTTAGAATAAAATAAAGTATAGGCCAGTTCACAGAGAAGTGAGAGAGAGAGAGAGAGTGAGAGAGAGAAAGACAAGCCAACAGCGCCAGCCGAGACTCCTCGTTATGCATTATCACAGAGAAGTCTACAAGAGCAACCAACTACAATCCAATGGAGTGCACTTGGACTGTCACAATGAGAATGCATGACGAACATAAGCCTGGGAAGAACGAAAGGGTGTGAAAAGAAGAATAGACTAGCCTCCTAGCTAAAGTCTGGCTTGTGGAGTTTTTGAGGTGCCGCTTTATGCACTTGCACTGTATCAGTATATTGTGCTCGTTCCTTTTGCTTGTTCTGTTGCGAGACTTATAAATATTCCGTATACCAAGTCAAAGCATGACGTAGTATGTAGCCGTAGAGAGAAATGGTACGACAGGCAAGGCAAGGCACGAAGCACGATACCCACAGTCATGGTCTTCAACCATTATTAGACTTTATTACAAGAGCGCATTATATTTCATGCAGACGAGAGAGAGAGAGAGAGAGAGAGAGGGTAAGGCAGTGGGAGCCTGTTTCACTCACTCTCTCTCTCTAGTATTATTAAAAGCGGGAGTGCAGTACGCTGGTACAATTGTATTCGTGGCTCCTTTGACCTCTGCACACCCAACATTCGGTCTAACGACTCAAAGTAACAACACGAACCCCAAGGAAACAAAACACAATGCTGTGGTGGACAAATAGAATCTACTCTTGATTAGTAGATGTAGCAAAGGAGAATAAAATGAATTCATGAAATAAACAGAAGGCAAAGGTTGCTGTGAGATTTGTCAATGCTCCCTGTAAATATTTTCACAATTTCCACTGTAAGCCTTTCAGCAGTGAGAGCAGTGTATTTCGTGAGTGTGCGGTATATGTACTTATATTTCCTCGTTAGTAAGTAGAAGTATAGTATAAGTTCCTCAGAGGTCATGCCAGTTCGAAGTTCTATCTACTCACTCACGATTTGAGTAGCTAGTACATGCATACGTACATTGGTTGTGTGCGGGAGAGGCGCATAGGAGTAGTAGGCGCACTCTATTATATATTATGTAGTCAACCAGAAGGAAGCCAAGCTGCCAAAGTGCACATTCACTATCACATTACTGGAGGAAACCAAGTCGACACTATTCAACATTCATGCATATACAGTACAGAGAGTACAGATAGGAGTGTGGGGCCGTGTACATATGTAAGCAGATACTTAGAAAGGTTGAGAGGAGCACAAAATAGAATAGACGAAGGAAGGAGAGAAGAACGTGCCCATAATCGTTACCCTAAATATAGATTTGGCCCATTCATTTCCATACGACGTGTTTCGTGCATCAACGAGGAAGAGAGGAAGTAAAGGAAACCGAGAGCGGCTGTTTGCACTTGACTTGCATTAGCAACACATTCCTCTTGCGCCCGCATGCCACTCTTCATCTAACATCTAACCATCTTCTCTCTCTTTGCATTTGCCCTCACTCACTTCACTCGAGAGAGCACAACCAGCTCCTTTTGCTTTATGCTCTATTATTCTAGTTCACAACACAAACCTTTTCTCCAGCAGACTGGCAGACCAAAGCAAACTGGGAACACGTTCGTACGGAGGCAAGATGGTTTTATAAGTAATATAAATTGATAGGCACACGTATAACCATTAATTTCTCCTTTCTCTCCCTCCCCGTCTATACTGTAGGTGTGTGAACACCTTGCGGGGTTTCTAAGGCATAAATTGTAACTACACCTGGCTAGGGATCCTACACCATTTATATAGAGCGCATTTAGCATCTAGATAGGAAACAGCTAGGCTGCTTTATTTCCTAGTTAACACGTACTCACCCCGTCTATATATTTACTGCATACGCAGTATACAGGAGGAGAGGTACATCGCCCTTTCACTTTCAAATACTAACAGAGAGCATCCCGTTTAGTATGTATCCACGCTGCATAGCATGTATACTGGAATCACATATTATACTATACATTCCTAGGGCCAACATGCCGTGTAGTTAATTATTTATACTATAACTGTCTTTCCCTTTCTCTGCATGACGATGAAAAAGTCAGTATGAGTGACCATTATTTCCCTGCAGCAAGTGTATGAACAAAGTGAGCTGAACGCTGCTTCTACTACGTAGAACAACTAGAAAGGTATTATCAAATATCATGCCTGATATGACTTAAGGGTGTTTGCAAGGAGAAAGCTGGAAAATATTCCACAGTCGACTGGCATGAGGGAGATAGGCCATGCAATGTTAAACGGGAGACATTGTAAGAGCATTTCTCTCTGTGTACTATAATAGGAGAGAAACGAGGAGAGAACAGAGGCAAGCCTTCTTCTTACATTTCAATGGTGTTTTCATGGGAACTGGCGTGTCATGCAACGCTTTCCCGTAGTCTGCTACTATCACTACGCTGCATAGTAGTCCATTGTGAATTCTCTATGTAAGGATCTAAGCTTCCCTTTCTACTTTTGCGATTTGTACTTATTGCTGCGAGAGGACTGGGAGAGAAAGAGAGGCTACAGTTTCTATGTTCACTACAGACACTAGACAACATGCAGCAGTCGTGCTGCGGTGGTTGGTGGGCAGGTTTCATTTGAATTGAGAAAGTGCGAAGGAGGACGGGAAACTTTCACTTTATCAAAATGGAAATGCTACAGTTGTGGTGGTGGTGCGGCTATGTATGCCTCGTGTTGATGTTGGAATGCATTGGAGGAACGACAAGGAGGACGAGAGGAAGAGCCGACTCGGCTGGAGTGGAATTGTATAGACAACTGGAACGAGGAATGGTGGCAAGTCAGCCCCTTGCTGACTGAGTTGTTAGTAAATCTATATGTGAAAGCAATACAACGCCGTCGATTGAGAGAAAGAGAGTGGAATGATATAGAACGTGGAAAACGGAGCGAGAAGAGTCTACTCACTGCGTACGTATACATAGAAGAACTAGTGAAAGTAGAGGGAAAGAGAACTCGTGTGCTACTATAATCTTTCTATTCCCATTTCATTTTCTGCGCTAGCTTCAAATCAGGCTTTGCTCTTCTAATGGCAAAATAAAATGATAGACCGCAATGAAAAATGCATCTCTTGGTGGTATACGTCCGCCCAAACAAAGCGAGACGACGACCGACATATCACTTGTTCACAAGTTGAGCGCCATAGCCTTCATATTACTAACTAAATACATATTAGAACAGTAGGACTTTGACCAGCGTGCCAATATATTGTGTGCACGCATAGAGTAGAACGTAATAGGGAATATTTGTTGTAGCCAAAGTGACCAAGGTGCTTATCTACCACTATAATTTAGTACACATATATACTAGCTGTATATAGAGTAAGAGCAATGAGGAAAAGTTAGCCTTTCGGCTGTGAAGACATCATGTCGTGGTCAAATTCTCCTGCTAAGTTTACGTCCGACAGAGAAAAACTTTCTTCGTCCTGAGAGCAGTGCTCTGAACACTCGTCCATCCATGTACTACGTTGGGAGAATGCACACAGTTGTGGTCGCTCTCTCTTTCTTTCTTTCTCTTTCTCTCTCTCTCTCTCTCTCACTGTGTCTCCTATCTCCAACGACGACGACTTCTGCGAACACTCAAACAACTAACAACCGACAATACTGTTTAACTGAATGTGCAAGAGCCAAAGTGAAATCCTAGTCAAGTCTCTATGAGTTGCATTAACCGTTCTTTCTCTGTTTTCACAAGGATAACGAATGAAGGAAAAAACGAAAGGAGACTTGACTCGACTTGGGTGGACTTGGGCTTCTATGTACTCGAGAGAAAGTAATAGAAGAACTCTCTCATTCAGTTTTAGTCAGACCCAAAAAATCATGGCTGAGTCTGAGTGAGTGTGTTGGCTGGGCAGGGAATTACGGATTGTTGAAAGAGAATGGAAAGCGTCGGTTGCTCCCGCAGCCATGTCCTCTCTTTCTCTCTACTCGTATGTATGTATATATAGGCACCGTGCTATGTATGTGGACAATGTGACTGGGAGAGACGACCAGTGCACCATTTATGTGCATAATACGGGCAGATATACGTATGTATGACTTTTATTACACTCTATAGTTATCTGTGGAGACTGTGGAGACTGTGGAGGAGACAAACGCGAAACGACACACCGAAGGGAAAGTAGAATGTATGAGAAATGTTCAGTTTTGTTCAACTCTCTCTGCAACTCTTCTTCTATTATGTTATGTACGTACTTTTACGTACATACTTTATATGTATGTACTATGTAGTTGGCCAAGACCGTCGTCTAGTAGCTAAGTAACCCAACCGAACCCAACCACCAACTCCTTTGAGCTAACTAACGTAGCAACTGGATACCATAATAGTCCAAGTAAAAGTACAGTGAGTAAAAGCATTCATGTTGCCTGCCTGCCTGCCTGCCTGCTTGCTTGCTTGCCTGGCTGCCTGTGTGCGTTCAGTTGAGTTGTGAGTGAGCCGAGTCAAGTCTAAGCCAGCACACAGACCAATCCAATCCAAGTCAGATCCACAAGAGAAGAGAGTGAGACAGCCGCGTTCATTAGAGAGAATAAGATGATTTCGCTCAGGACAGAAGGGTATACACTATTCCCCGCTGAGACCAATATGACCCGCTTTCATTACTGTGGAAACTTGTATATGAAGGAAGAGCGAGCGAGTGAGCGAGCGAGAGAGTGTGTGTAGTCACCGAGTCAGTGGGAGTCTCAACTCGACATCATTGCCGCAAACGACAGCCAGCACACAACACAGCTCTTTTCGCCATCCTCCTCTTCCATTCTGCTTTCTCCTTAGTCAAATGTTGTAGAAACTCCTCTCTCCATGTAACTCTCTCTCTCTCATATACACTCTCTCATATATGTATAAGTATATTGCACTTACATCAGCACCGAATGTTCTCTGTCTACGTACAATGGTAGACTGTGGATATGTCCTTTCAACTTACAGCAACTCCGTAGTAGACCACTGCTGCTCCTTTCATTCACTACGCTCTCTCACTTCAGCCCATACTATATATGCTTCGACATGGATACAATGGTTCGCTACTTAACAGCCTAGTGGAATGGAAACACTCTAATAGAACCATGATGACTGTGTGCCATGCCAGTGCTCCTGTACTGATGTTATGTACTCACTTTAGTGCTGACAATGAATCCAGAGTTACCCTCCTACACAATTACACCGATGTCATTCAAATGAACCCTTTCAGTTCCAGTCAGTCGTCTGCTCTCGTGCTTGTTCCACACAGCCTCCCAGTATAATGAACTGATGGTGATGTGATCAATGTGAGCGACTAACCCTTTATGCTATGCGATTGAATATGACTGTAAACCGTCTAATTGCATTATTTAGCCTCAACATGACTTTTAATATTCCAGAATTGATTTATTTAACTCACTAACATTGCTCACTAACTTTTTCTCCGTTTCACAGAGCGGGACTCATAAATAATGGAATCTGATCCACTCGTTAACCAAAACTCAAACATATATATATATATATATCTATAAGAGATTTTTCTATATAAAAACTTATAGAGAGATAGACTAGGGAGAGCTAGACAATATAATTTTGTGGTCCATTAATTTAAGTTAACAGAAAGGGTGCTTTAGATAAGGTGCCTAGCTCTCAGGTTGACATTTATTGAATAGCATTAACAATAAAAAGGTATAGGACAAGCAGTATAGTATAGCATATTAGTCAAAGGGAGTCACACCTGTATAGGGTATAGGGTCGCTTTTCGGCTAGTAAAAAGAAGTGATGACCAAAGCGGAACTAATGACAGGTGGCAAAGGAAGGATGTAAGTACAGGGAGTAAACTCTCTCATTGTGGTGTAAAGTGGCTGAGTGACTGTGACCATGATGTTATGTAGTCAATTCAAGTCACGTCAGCTGAAGTGAAAGAAAAACTGTCCGTATGGCTACTTAATACACTACATACATCTATACACGTAAATATTAGGTGGTACGTACAAAAGTACATAGCTATTATGTTTCCAACTAGTGGAGAGGAGAGGAGCGGTGGTGGGAAGTGGAATTGCAGACTTCACTGTTTCACTAGTATGTAGTACAACATAGTGGAGATTGACTTGTGTGTGTGTGTGTGTGTGTGTGTGTGGGTGGGTGTACATCGACTACTCAGGGCTTCCGAGTCGAATTCGATAAATCAAGCTCTCCTTCCTTCGACTGCTGTCATTATCATCCGCAGTAGCAGTACAGTGAAGGAAGGGAACACAGGCAAACCGCAATAGTGTAATAGAGAGAACTGTGAGAGAATACCCACTACAAGTTCCTAAGACAGTAGAGACAGAAAACTCAAAGGGATTGACGAAACGAAAGGAGAAAGGGAGAGAGCACAGAATTGGACGTAACAACAGTAGGTAGGAAAAGGAATGAGAGCACTGAAGTTGTAGAACATGTGAAAAGAAGGAAGCGACGAAAGGAGAGAATAGCGACAGAGTGGGGACTACTACACTGTAGAGTATTATCGTCGCTTGGTGATGCTATAGTCGAATGAAAGCCTGTCGACTCTCAATATAGAGCATAATATATAAGCGCCTATATGAGACGGTTCTCTATTGTATGAAACATGGAAACGCGAGAGTAAAGGAATGCCGAGTCGTAGTGGAGTTGGCTACAAACGGGTAATCAACGAACCGTTGGCAACTCAACTCAACTGAATGTACGCACTACAAATAGAACCTACTGCTGTCTCTGTGTCACTTCATCTCGTCTCATTTCATCTCATCTGAAGGCAACTAGAAAGAAGGAGTTTCTGCTCTCTCTCTCTCTCTCTCTTTCTCTGTGTATACGTGTGTCCCTCAATGCAACAGAGTACACAGTCTATGTACAATACACATTCGCCTAAGCCCCGTAACACAACTTGAATGTGGACGACTATTTCTCCAGTTTCCACCAGGGCTTCTCTGTGTAAACCATATTACATGGTCTCTAAGTTGAGTCATGTCGACTATTTCGTAGAATCCGTCTATGACAAAAGCACAGTAAGGGTGGATGGGAATGGAATGGATAAAGTTTCCAGCAGCAAGGAAAATAGTCGTGATGTGAGCGGAGCTTATAGACTGCTTACTGTGGGCACACACACACAGAGAGATAGTAGTACATACGTAGTACATACATGATGGACGGACGGAGACGAGTAAGGATAAGCAACGTAGGAAAGGTTGCCCATTTCCCCCGCAAAGCATCAAATCAATCTTGTTCACAAAATCCTGGGTTCCTCCACTTCCGCCATTTTCCTTCAGAGACTATATATATAGACTTTCAAAGATATATAGATAGAAGATAGATGGATGGATAGAAAAAAGACGCCTATCACTCCATACTGTGTAGGAACATTACAGTTACATATACGACTGGCCAACAGCTATGTACATACAAACGGTGAAAAGATATTGGAAAGCATTGGAGGGAGTGAAAGAGAGCGAGAGAGAAAGAGAGAGCCTTAGTTCAACACACATGTGAATGTACAGATGGGTAGAAGGAAGGAAATGTATTCTTAGTTGGATCGTTGGCTTATATACGTGCTATATATGGTAAGGTAGTGCGAGTGAGATAGGGACAGAGCAGCGGATTCATTTCTAATGTCTAACAATGACTATGTGGATAGGCGGAATGGATGGTTAAATCTGTGTAAGTGAAAGAAAAAGAGAAAGGAGTTTGACGAGCTGCTGCTGGCTGATGTTCTCATATCAGCTCAGAGAGTGCAAAGCTAGGAAAGATGAGCTAGTGGCTCATGCCGAGTTGCACCTCCTCTCCATCATTATTTACAGATTCAGCTGCCATTTCGCTGACCGACTTCCTTACGAACACCACCGCTCAAGTGGACGGGAAGGGAGTGACGGAGGAAAATGTGAGAGCATTCAGAAATCTTACTAGTATTTGTTGTTTGCCCAAGGTAGTCCTTCCACAGAGATACAGCAACGCAAATACGTAATTGGAGTGAGCGTAGGCACCAACTTCCTCACACATCCACCAAAAGTGACTGGCTGCATTTCACATACGAACTGAAACATCTCCGGTAACCTACGTACGTAAACATAGAGTGTTCTTGCAGTAGATATGTATTTATTCGAGAGTGAGAAGGGTATGCGGGGAAACGTAGGCTATAATTCCATGTGGCCAATGGTATGAAGGCAGTTCCGACAGCTTTCCCTTATATGTACACGACGTCTGGTACAGAGCTTGTACTAAAAGCGACCCTCCTAGCGTCTATATAATAATAAAAGGAGAGAGGAACTCTCATGAAGAATATATCCTTGGAAATCTGTCCCTGTTCTCCCTATTGAAGTGAGCAGAGTAGACCAAGCGATCCGATCAATGCGCTCATACAACCAACTTTCACAGAGGAGAAGGGAAATTCTCTGAGAGTTGACTAGAGTGCTAGTCGAAAGAGACAGAGGAGACCAACGTTTGGAATTGACGCTGAAACAAAGTTACTTCCAAAAAGCCTTACCTTGGCAGAAAATCTTTCACTGCTTTGCTTTCCCTTCCTTTCTTCCCGCACTCTCTTCTCTACTGCCTCCTGTTATATTACATAGAGAGAGAGAGAGTACATTTGTATCCTGGATGTTGCACAATACACAGAGAAAGTACGCAGAGAGTCTTTCTCCATGTCTCAAGAACAGTCAAGAAAAAGGGTACGGAAAAAAGTTGCCGAAGTGTGTGCAGCATATTTCCAGTATAGTAGTAGTCTCTGTAGACGTACATATATTTTGTAGGTACATTTCCCAACATAGCCTCAGTACTTACAAAATCTAAGTAGGTAGGTGGGTTCTACATTAGTTCCTTCGATGAAAGTTGCAATGGTAGAAAATGTTACTACGAACAGGAAAACTAATACCGAACCAAAGACAGTAACGTATGACGATGGAAAGCTTCGATAAAAGTTCTCTCTATATATTCGTTGTGTGGGAGCAAACTGATCCTTAAAGAAATACAAATGCATGAGTAAGTTGGCCCTGGTCTGAGTATTACGATCAAACCAAGTCAGTTACACAACACACAGTTCCATATACATAAGATTCGAGGGATGCATCACATTAGGTAACATACACTGTACTATTGCGTAATGTACTTTTATACATACATACATACATACACTTGTGAGAACAACATTATGCCTCTACTACTACTTTGAAGATAATGTACGGCGGTTGCCATAAGTAGTATATAGGTATTATTCATCCATGGTGGTACGTATAGGAGGAAGCAGAGCAGCCGCTTGGCTAGGCAATTGGTTCGGGTGATAAAGGAGAGGAGAGATGAGAAGAGAAGAGAAAGCCGAATGCATTTCGCGGAAAGCGAAGGGAAGAGCGATCATTTGCAATTAAATAAAGTGGTGGCGGTAGGAATAGTCGCCCCAGATGAATGTCTGCTGTCTCTACTCTGCATAAATGTGTACACACATTGAATAGAGTAGGAGATTCGAGAGTCGACTACTAGAAACTGTATCTCTAGTATTATGACCAGACCAGTTCTCCCATGTACTGCTTTACTTGTGAACAAGTAAGTGAAGCACACACACACAGGGTAGGATCAGTATAAATGCAGATAAAACAAAGTCTAATATGCTTAGGAAGACACGGAGAGATATGAAATGAAACGGGAGAACCAGTACAACTGCTCTTATGTACTACATAGATGTCTTGTCTGGCAAAAGTATGTTGTACATTAGGCACATCGTTCTGTGTTGAGAGGCTAGTTGATAAGTAACGCATTTGTACGTACATTAGAGATATTTACTTACATTCATCCTGTTGTAAGTACAAATATATGTTGGGTCGTCGTCGTACTTACTTACGTACGTGCAACGGTGGCGAATGCAGATACAAACGAGACGCTTCCGCTCCACTGTGCAGTTCTCAGTTTAATAGTCCATCTTCTCCATTTGGCAGTAGAGATTAGATGCAGAGAGAAAGTAGAGCACAGTACACACGAACATTAAAAGAAGAAGCAGCAAAGCAGCAGCAATCGGGAGCAAAAGAGAGAGAGAGAGCTACTAGTAGCTAGCAAATAGCACAGAGCAAAAAAAAGTAAATTATTATAGGGAGTAGTAGGGGGCTTAAACTTACCTCATCTTCATCGTCCTGATCTGCTGCTGCTGGCAATCCATGGTGAAGTCTCATTTGTTGTTTCTGCTGTCTGAGATAGGTGGTGGTGAAAGGAAGGCTGAAATTGATATCGAAGGCAGGAGGACTCTTTCTTGAAGATGAAGTTGTGGAATTTGTTGTCTTGGTGTTTCCAGTCGTAGTAACAACTGCAGTCACTCCCTGTGTGCTATCAGGTGAAGGAGAACTGTCAACTACAACTTTTCCGTTTCCATTGGTATCTCCGGAGGGACTTCCTCTCTTCTGACAATCCATACATTGCAGCAGAAATTTCGTTACAGCCTCTCTTGGCAAAAACGCATATTTCTCTGTGATCTGTAAGTAAGGGGGAAAGAAACTCATAGATTTTGATTTGCATTCTCATACATCGCCATATCTGTTCAGAGACCTTTTTTTTTTTACTACTACAGCTACTACTACCACCACTGCACTGACTTCAACGCCATATCTTCTAGCTCCTTCCAATCTTTCTTCAACCAATGTGTTTTACGTATCATTCTCCTACACATTTGGAAAGAGAGACAGACGGTCTTATCTTTCAGACAAACGGGCATGATGATGACGAGAGCAAACAAAGCGCACAGATACACACACAAAGATCCCTACTCATCCTCCTATTTCACTATACATACATACATACTGTAGCATACAACCAAGATAGTAAAACTGTTGGAATATATTTTGGAAGAAAAACCTTAGTTCAAATTCATGTATGTATGTCACATAGATTGTGTAGTGGAAAGGGTTGGGGCTCTTGAACTTTCACATAGCTTAGGGTAACAACGACTTGCGGACCGAGTACAACCCTTACAAGTGCACGCGCGTAAAGTGCGTGCAGCAGAGGCTCTGCTGTCTCTGTATCCGGTGGTGTGCTTGAGCACCCTTTCGTACTGATCTCTCGGCCTTCTGATGACATAGAATGCGTGAAAATCACCAGTAGACTGTGACTCGTACGAGCCAAGGCCTAACACACAATAAGTGATACGGTTGTGATACGGTAGGCGATGGAACGGGGATACAAAAGCCGTAAAGTAAAAGTTTCGTCAACTTTCACCAATACATATTTCTCGCCGCCAGTCGTTTCCTCTCCCAATGGAGATGTAATTTTATGCTTGTACGCCCTTTGTGCACATTTGAGGGAACATGTACACACATACATATTACATCTTGAGAGAGTTCAATACAGTCACTCTCCTGTCGTATGCTTTACATGGATATCGCATCTCTCACAATATGTGAGTATACATACACAATGCTATTACTGTGCTGCATCTTCTATTCCAAGGAAAATCAAGTCCGTTATGGTTCGTATAAGGGGAAGCAATGTCTGGCTGCACAGACAGGACAATTTCCCATCGCCTCCGATGCACTCGATTCTCTCCTCGGAATTAGAAGGAGCTCCGTGAATGCCATTCATCCCCATTCTCGTGTCTCTTTTTCTAATCTAGTGGACTGCGATTGTGTTTCACGTTCTACAGCCTGCTACGAGAGAGACTGTCCTTTGTGCCGCTTGTGTGGGTGGTATTCATATGAAAAGGCACGCAAAGAAACTCAAAGATCAATTTGTGAGCGACTTTTCCCCGGTTCTCGATAGATTCTAGTGGTTAGTCTGCTATCCAAACAATCAAAAGAATAGAGAACAGTCCTTCTCTTCGCTCCTTTCACATTCTTTTGTAACGAAGCAATAGGAAAGGCAGACCAACTGCATCCAATCCAGTTGAAGGAAAGGGAGCAGAACAGAAAACCAGTTGAGCGGCACATCGCCGACGTTATCGTTAGTTTTGCTGGTGGAAGACATTGAGCATTTCTCATACTTACAACTGAGTTCGACCAACGCTCATTGTGTGATGCTTCCTATTAGTACATATACATAGGCTACCAACTCTCTGTGTAGTGTGTAGTCAGTAGTGTGTAGTGTGCATGCAGCATTGGATGGAGAATGCGGACAGGACCGTTTGTATTATATATTATGCTAGATGCGAGTTCTCTCGTGCTAGTATCGGCGCATATCCAATGAATCTTGCTGTGCTCTCTCTCTCTCACTCTCTGTGGTGTATTCTCGAGTGTTTCTGCTCTCTACTCAAACTCGCATAAATAAAAGCCACACGGAACATTTCAAATATTGCGAGGGATGGTTTACCCGGGCAGTAAATCACTCTTGATTGACACACACAAGTTATAGAGGTTGTAGTCGAGTCCTTATTTGTTCTCGAACAAGAAGGAAGTAAGAAACGGAAAGATGGTTTGCCAGTATTGTGGTGGTAGTACAGTTACGTCTATGAAGAGAGAGAGTTAGAGAAGTGCTCGCACTAGTAAGTATATGGTAAACCAGAGCTGGCCGGACTGAAAATACCATAGAGTAACCCAGAATGGCATTAATGGATACACATATGTGGCTGGGCGAGCAGTCGAGGTAAAGACCGTGATGCTCTCCATCCAACACAATACGATAATGGTAAGCAGAATATCGTACATGTCCATTGTGAAAATATAAACCTTTCTGTCGCTGTTGTGATGAGGCGAAATACGCTCTCTGAATTGCATACTAGACTGGTACTAGTACATAGTGCAGCTCTTGAGCTTTCTATTCGGAGACCAGATGCAGTGCTTCTGAAAATAGTAGGGTGGAAAAGGCTGAGCTGAATATCTACCCGAAAAATATACGGTGCGGGTAGCCAGGGTATATACGCATACTATTTATAGGAGTTGAAGAGCTGTTGTGGTGGTAGCTGTCTCTCTGTCCATTTGGAAAAGCGACCCTTCTCCCTCCTCTTATGCACACACGATCAATTCTAATATACATAAAATACTTACTGCTCGATAAGTCCTTTTTTGACCAGCGTGCTTGCCCGCCTTCGCCTCCGTTTCCACATGAACTGTGTAGATTATGTCGAAGAAGTACTCCACGACGGCCACTCTCTTGTAAATCGGCTTATCTGTGGATGAACTGTCCTGCAATCAGAAAAAAGGAAAATTATATCTAACCGTAAGGAAAAGTATTCAAAATTCATGCAATTTTTTTGCTTAAATAAATATTACTTTTTGATGTTGGATAAATCCATAATTTAAATATTAATATTATATGTGGTTTTAGTTAAAAATTGAGTTAAACAAGCGAGAAGGAGAGTTAAATCAGTCGTAATTCTGGGGCGATGTGAGTACAGAACAAAAGGATAAGATAGAAGAGAATAAAACAGATGTGGCATAGATTGAGATGAACTGGAAGAGAATGAGCTGAAGTGATAAACGACGGTTTGAATGAAACGTGGAAGCGTTTTGTAATTTTTTAGTGATACAATGAAAGCGTAAAGAAAGGTCGTCCGCTCAATCGCCATCTTCTGTCCTGAAAGCGTACTGAGGGAAATATTTCTACTTGGGCAAAAGGAAAGCGCCTTTCTCTTCTTTCTTAACACTGAGCGAGCTTTCTCTGTTCTCGTAGTTCGACTGCCATAGATGGAGATATCGGCAACAATCTTTCGTCGCGGTGAGGCAGCCTGCATTCAATTCACCGTGCCACCATTTCCGCACACCGAAGCAAACTCTGAGACAAGTTGCTTGATGCTGTTGATGTCTGCTTATCGTGGATACGAATGTAATACGATAACTTAGGAATCTACTATAAATGCTCAATAAAAGTTGTATTATATGACCAACAGACCAACACATGAAAATGTATCCGTGTGTCACGAAACTAATTTATCCTAGAATGCTAACTACAATTGCAATAAACAGAAATCATGATAGAATAATAATTATTAGTACCACAAAACAAACTAGGTTAAGGCAATTTTGTTGTCTGAATGTAAACCTGCTGTAACGCACTATTTACTACATGGTTTATATAACATACAAAGTAATAAATAAATACGCACAGCTCTAAACAACAAAGTCTGAAAAGTCCACGTTGCATATTCTACGAAATAAGGATGCAGATAAGACTGAATAGGATAGAGGCATATCGATAAACGGCTGCAAATGAATCACGAACTACCAGACAGAAGTCTCGAGTAGCTTTGATTGCTGTATGATTATTTAATAGGCTTTCAATCATATCATCACAAGAGCAATTAGTATTCATGCTTCATGGGTCTGTCTTTACATGAACTTGCACTGCCCCCGTTGTCTGGCTAGATTAAATTTTAGACAATCTTTATGTACGTAATTCAAAGAAAAAGTGTCAGATTTCTGTCTGCTCATCACAGAATATGAGCTACGCACTGTAATAAATAATTACCCCCTTTTTACAGCACCAATCATTCAGAACATTCACAGAATAACATATTTAGCATTATTCACATGTTCCCACAAGTACGTACACGTCAATTTAAGATTTAACGTGAACAGTGTCTCTACTCCCCGTATAAAAATTTGCATGATATGCGGAATGGTTGGGATAGAAGGTTTGGCCGAGAAGTTGGTGTGTTAACGGCTCCTGTAATATGCACATTTATCTTCATTGATTTCGTTTAAAGGGTTAGCTATGACAAAGCATGCATGCAAAGGTCACATATTATTATTATGTATGTATTATGGTTGGCAGGCAATATTTTGATATAAACCATTATCTAAGAAAGCTGATTCAGACTTGAAATCAACATTACAAACTCACTGTGAGATGGGTTGAAATAATCAAAGCTGCTGTTGTGCCATGTCGTGCAAAGGAATGAGCAGAACGTGATATACTGTAAATTACTTTAGTATTCGATTATCTTTTCACGATGATGATAAGTAGTAAGTAAGGCAATGATAATGTAGTAATAAATGGGTAATCATAGTCAGGGTGAAGTGAGAATACTTACTTCTCTATGTGAAAACAGAGAGCAGTGGTTATAATACGACCTGAACTTTGGCTTTGAGAATTGTATATAGGAGTGCTGTGTGTGTACAGAATGCATGTATTGGAAGTCATATCTAGATTTAAGCAAATATGCCTCCTGTCTGCAACGTATTTTTTGTGAGCATTCGTGGATTATACTATTGAATGGATAGGATCGGCATGGTTTGGCAAGAATGGTAATGATGCGGTTTCCTCAAGTGTCGATGTGGTATGGCACCATTTCCAATTTCAACCATTCAGTAGAGATTACACGATAGAGCATAGTGTAAATACCATTCTACAATTTTATCCTCTCTATCCTCAAACTGTGAGTGCATTGTGCATATCCCCACAGATAAATCTATCCAATACTCTCTCTCTCTCTTTCTGTTGGTGGTGCTTTGACTATACTTCCTCCATAAGATTTTCCGTAGTCTAGTCTGTTCCTGATTATAGATTTATGCTTGTTTACACAAGGGTGCGATCTGATTGCATAAATTCCCACAAAGCCGACACTGACACACTATTCAATGAGTTAGGAGGATAATAGTGATTCTACACAATCTAATACACAGAATATTGCATCCACAGAGATTTACATAGACGCAGAATAATGCACAGATAATAATACTGTAATAAAATGTTTTTGAAAGGAAGTCACTGTGACTTTAATGTACTCCTGTAGGTAAATCTCATATTTTCGCATACAAAATAAGTAGAAATTTGAGCATTATTTGCTTTCTTCTACTGCTTGAGAATATAAATAACAACCCGTTTCTCTTCAATATCTCCATACGGTGGTAATAAATAGCTTTAAGAATAATCTACACGTATTTTTATACACCAGTAATGAGAATAATCACAGGAGCAGTTTGTATATTATTTTTGCATTCGCAAAGGGAAATTGAATTAAGCAAAAAGTGTTTGAGCGACACAAACGCTAAGCACTGGTCGAGCACTCAGCTATTCATTTAGCAGAGTTGGGAATTGATGGAGCTAACGATATGACAAGTACGTTTGGTCTATAGCGGAGCCGATCCGACGCACTCAACCCATTCATTCAGGCTGTGAGAGTTGAAAATGGGAAAGCTCTAAAGCATGAACTGGGGGGTTTGTGCAGATCTTTTTTATTTGAACTCGAGTAATTCAACAGGTGGAGATCTCGTAGTTGCAGTAACTTCACAGACATATCGCTCCCGTCTTTATAACTGTCTACGCTCTGGCTACGCTACATAATAATGAGATATAGCATGGCTCCAGTGGTATAGTAGACGCCTGTGTCGGTAAGGTCCCTATTTATTGGCATAAACATTCAAGTTACATATACGTAAGAGGCAATATAAATACGTGGGTCGTAATGGTTCACAAGCACCAGTACATGTAGTTGCATTTAAACACAGAGACGTGAGTGTATGACTAGAGGCTAAGCCGGAGAGTTTCTCTCTGTGAGTTAAAGCGACAATCTATCCTTCCAAGTCTAACTTTTTAAAGGGAACCTGAGCTGGATGGAATGGTCGGTCGGTTTTATTTCTTTGCCTCTCTCATCTCACTTACATCACAGACACCACACGCTCGCATAGCTGTGGCTTTGGCATTGAACTACAAGCAGCATTAACTATCATAAGTTCACTGTGAGTGTAGGCCGCACTGACTTGGCTTATGGGATAGTTTTTTAGGCTGGCCTCATATCCTGTTCGGCTTCACGCTAACATCCAAACTCTTTCCATATAGTCATCACTCCAATATTTCTGCCTCATGACCGTGAATGCACACACGGAGTAGGAATACCGGGCTTCTAGTCGAAAATCGCTTTGTATAAATTACGCAATCCGTATGCATACACATACATAGCACGTCAACACCGTTCCAGACATAAATCTGTTAACCAAAGCTAACTACCTAAATCTAAACCACATTCGTATGGAGAGAATGAAAATGCGTGTACTCAAACGTCATGCATCCATTCAAATATCAATGAATATCATCATAATGTATTCACAGTTGAGTGACTGTGAAATACTTTCAGTCATAACACAAAATCTATTGCTTAAACATGTTTTCCTATTGGTAAAAAATATAGTGTACTGTGTAAGTGTTTTGTGGGTTTCACTTTTATACAGAGCCGTTTGCCACAACCGAGCCACTGTCAGCCAACTTGGTTTATGACCCCCTTCATTATGCAAAAAATAATAACTTGATTTTTCGCATTTTTGTTCAAAGCGCACACGTTTGTATTTTCTATGTGCAAAGAATAAGTTGACTAATTCATAAATACTACAAACATGTACATGTTGCCGCTTGCAAGCAAAGCCATCCCGTCAACAACTTTTCCATTTAATATGAATAAATGCATAAGTAACTTGTTGAACTAACTTGAACTTACTAGAACCAGGCAATATACACTTATCCACCGAAAATTCATAAAAAAATAGTACACATTACCAATTTCATGCTGGATTAGCACACCGTATTCAAAATTTATCATATCGATGAATACAGTATTTATTTACTACCAGATATGTACATTTGTTAAATGACATAAATGCATACATTACGAAATTAAGTCTGAATTAGATGGCCCTCAAAGAAATGATAATACAAAAAAAAATCAAATTCAGATCCATTCCTTTTAAGCGGACTTTAAGATTTTTTATACATTGTGGGTTTTATACTTATTGAACATAACAAAAGTAGATCAGTAGAAGCAAACACAATGAAGGTGGGGAAATTTTTCTCACAGCTGCTTAGAAAAATATTTATTAATGATGCTAAACAATTTTGCGCCCAAGAGTTCAACGTTTCAGTTTATTTGTACCTGCAGTACAAACCTGAAAGTTCATGGTTGCTGGTAGCAGTAAAGAGACAGCTAAAAGGTTGTGTGACAGATAAGTAGCAGCAAAATATTATGAAGTATCGTTGCATAACACGATTATGAGAAAGAGTATGCCATTTATCACAGCCGGGGTTCTCTACAGTGGAAGAACTGAAACGAGTTTAGCGTGCATAAGCAGACTCACTCAATTGACACACGAAAGTCATAATAATTCCATAATGACTGGAACTTCCCCGTAATAAATAACAATGCCATCATACTTCTACTTCTGAACAGCCT
>JABASC010001449.1:0-23371 GCA_019776185.1 Plutomurus gul | reverse complement strand
CCATCATTTCACAGCTTGAATCTTTGGATCTGTGGTGGACGAACAAAAAAAGTTGCATAATATTTGCAAGGCACGAGTGCGCTATAGATAAATTTTAAAGATCAACAGTCAAGGTTCCCATTTCTTCATAGTGACTGATTAATTGGTAGATTTTAGATTTGAGTAATTCCTTCGTCCAAGTACTTACCAATACAACAATTTTTACCTGCTGGGCTCTAAGCCCACGCTCGAGCTCCTTATAATTACGTAACATATGTCTAGTCAGTTATACCTAATTGTGTACCCACTCTGCACATAGTGAAAACTGCTAAGCTGTTCATTTAATTTTAAGTTGTTGCAGGCTGTTGTACACGTTTTTTAAGGTACGGCACTGTGCCAGGTGGTAGTTCAATGCTGTTTCATATTACTAAAGCATACAATCGTTAATATTACAATTAGTTGGTTTGCAGGATTAAAGACCTCAGATCACATTTCGTAATCCATTATTTACTAGCATCTGTAATGTATTCAAGAAGTAATCTCAGCTTCTAGTAACACTTTGTAAATGCATACTACAAACATAAACATTATTGGTCTATTGTATTTTCTATTGTGTATTTACACTTATGCAAAATATTCTCGTGCAATGGTTCAGTTGAGATTAGAATGTCGAAATTATTTAATCCCTTCAGATAAACAAAGGACGACGATTGTATTGTTATGCTGCAGGCACTTACATCTCTGTCAGATCCAACAATCGCACAGCAGGTACATGTGTTTCTGTTAAGCGTGACACGATTTAATTATTATTTGCAAATTGTAATTAAGATTCCTATCAAAACGTAAAGGACACTAATGAATATGTATGAAATTATTTAGTTTGCAGTAGCAACGAACAAATCTCTCTAAATAAATTCCTAACCGTACAAATGACTGCATGCATTTACACAAGCAAGGGTCCTTACATTTTATATTGAATCAAACAGTTTTTTTTAGTATGCAGAGATAATAATAGTTGAGACAATGCTTCGTTGTTCTTTTTCATCTGCACTACTTTAAGGTAAAATAGACCACCTTGAACGACTTCCCGTACCTGTATATTAGTATTCCCTTGGGCACTGCAATTCTTCAAATTAACTAATTAGGTACGTTAGGTACATATATTACAATTTTTGAATGATGTACTCCAAGGTGATATTAGAATTTGGTGCAGTTCAATTAACCTGAAAATTGCGTGCCAAAAAGTATAGCTAGGTGGACGTGGGACTGTACAGACGAACTTTGGAGTATGAATATCACTTTGTTTCAGAATATGTTTGTGGGTTTAAAAGGAAATGTGATCCATTTATTGCATGGGCTGGAAATATTTTCCTCAAAACGTATTTGGGTATCAGGCTGAAAAAAATGCCCACCAACGCACTACTTACTTATTTGTTAGTAAATTCTAAAACCTAACCATCACAATATTTCCTGATCGTGCCAGCGTCATCTAAAAATACGTGACTCAAGGACTTCTTTACAATGGAATCTTGCCTGAATCTCCGTTCTAATTTGTTCATGCATTTCTCAAAGATGGAATTAAGTATGTATATAGTAGGTTTGTCTTTGTTTCAGTACTCATGGACTGCTACTGTCCACATAAAATTAGATTGCGATAAAACGGCAAGATTGTGTATCGCTATCTCCCAACGCACTACCCAGTTTTAGTTTGGCAACTTTTTTATTAGACATGCAGTTGAAGTAGCATCATTCTGGGAAACCCAATGTTTTCTGGAAGAGTTAAAATGCATAATGCCACAACTTTTTTATGCTACATATACAAAAAAGGCCTTTGTTTAAGATTACAAGGTTGAAACGTTGTGCTTTCTGTGTATATTGTATCACACGTCATTTAGGAAAAATACATTTTACCTGGCAGAACCCTACAAAAACATTTTATGGTCTTGTCTATTCCTAACCACCAGTCCCCACGTTTTGACGACCCAAAATTCCCATCTACAGATAATCCCACTATCAATCGGAGCTCTTCACTGTTGAATTAGAACGATCATTAGTATAATTTACTTTTCCAATGAAAATATATTCTCAAAGATATTTGCCAGATTGGCTGTACTAGCATGCTTCACTATTTATGCCCAATACTCAAATGTACTTGTTGCTTGTACATGCTAATTTCTGTATTAAATACTGGGTTCATCTATGGAGTAAACTTCATTACAACAGAAAAACTGTAGCGATATTGCTTCGTATAAAAAATATTATTACATAGAAATCCAATACCCGATGGACAAAAGAAGAAATGACGACAACAACATAGAATAAGGTTTAACGGGGAAATTAATTATTTTAACCACAATGCATTAATTTAAATTTAACCAACAACATTAAAAATTAAAAGGATGTTAATTTATAATTGTGTTTACCATTTTCCGCGAGATGGATTTCCACAAGAAGGTTGAAAGCGAAACTTTTGTGGTGTGGCTCTGATCTGATTTCACTGAAGCGAGTTGGAGAACTCCCAAATAAACCCATCAATGCTTGCGTTTTGTAGACATCAGGTACTAAATGGGGATCATCTCCTATGCGAACATCCTCCCAACAAATATTTCTGCAGAATGCTTCACTTGGAGAGAAATCGTCCCTTACTGCGTACTAATGTGTAAGAGTTATCTTACGTAGTAACACATTGCACTGTACGATGGCCATGAACTTTTTCTAACCTAAAATCCTTTAACGCAGACACCTAGTCTTTGTTTAATATTTAGTCAGCATCTTCATTGTATCCGAGTTCCAACGAGAACGCTAACTACTAATGCATACAGGTGTATTCTGTCATACGTATTCAAAACAAGGAGATAATTAAACATAATATAAGACATTAGGAGTTGCAAATGCCCTCAGGGGAGCTTTTCTCCGATTTGTTACAAATTCTGTATCTAACAATAAACTCAAGTATTCCTTCCTGCGAACCTAATTCAATTCAGATATAAATATGTATGTAAGTCAACTATTTTTCAATTCCGACTGTGTGAAAGAAATTAATTAATACAAAGTTGTTTAATGATATTATGATATCATAATATACCAAATGTACACAATTAGATTCAAGTTTTTCACACATCACAAGGTGTGCGTCATGGTCCAAACAACTGTTTATTAAAATATATGAGATATGGGGAGGGCGGGCTGAAAGATGCAAACTGAGTTGTTCTTTGTTTACTAAATCCATGGGAAAATGATTTTGTGATGAGAGAAAACAATGTGGTATTCCCGTGACTCTTATGAATACATCACACAAGTAGTTTTGATTAAAATTCCAGAATGTCCGCTTTTAATTACCTAATACATAGGATACTCATTTATCAAGTATTCCCAGTTATAAGTACATTTTCAATATTTTTGCTGTTGTCTGAGTGAGCTGATACAGAAATATTTATGGGGTCATTATATTTAAATAGGATAAACAGGAATCGTATGCGTAGGTAACAGTCCAACCAGCTAACCACTGGCCATTGACAAAACGGCCATATGGCAAAAGGGGTCGTTCAAATTTGAGGTGGGCCGGGCAAAAGGGTATTAACATGCCTATTAAGCCTGCTCCATGTAAAAATTTTGCTGAAAATTTGAAAAATTGGCCATTTTTCTCCTTGGGCCAAAATAAGCCAAAGGGTTGCTGGTAATTGGTAATATGGTTTTAAATAAACCGCTAGACTCTATTCAGAATATACAGTGTGAGGTCTCAAATAACTTTATTTGCAGAGTAGATATACATTGTAATTAGAATTCACTGCCAACAATTAACTATTAATAATGCAAAATGACATCATCAATGTATGTGTCTGCATTATTTTGAGACGACGTCACATAGATTGTGATCATGTCTCCGGCAGCAGCTCTAAATGACAAACCGTAAGATTTGTAACCAAATATTGTTGCAACGATTGTCTCAGGACCTTGAACTACATAATTAATTTTAACCCCGAGGTTTGTCGAAGCAGCGCTTGCAGCCACCCAAGCAGTCAAAAAGTATTCTGCAGTCACCGGAGCCACCAACGTCTGACTTAATGTGAATTGGTTTTGGGAAGCGAGTGTTTTCAAGTGTCCACTGAACTGACCCCGCCTCACGTTATTGTTGCTAATGATTACATCTTGTCCGTCCTCTCCACAGCACAGAATCCACGATGAATCAGCGTTTCCTCCTTCGAAATCTCCGTTCTGAACAAGATTGGTCGTTTCTTTTCTTTCGGCATTTAGGAATACAATTGTCGTCACAGATTGAGGGGGTGCCTCGTAGGTGTAACCATTCACAGAACCATTTAGTACAGTGCTAGATACGTTGGCGTTCTGCTCGGTTGTTGAAGTCCTTGTTACAAATACGGTTCCAAATGTCGAGAAAAGGTCTGTATTATAATTTGTAGCTCGTGGCACCAATCCATCGTTCACAATCACCAGAACCTTCATTGCCAGAAAAAACTTTTATTATTTGGGTCTGTTTGTGAAAAGCAATTTGAAAATATTTTTCTAATAATTTAAAGAAATCAAGATGTTTAATGATTTTTTACCAAAGTTTTGCTGCTATCTTCATAAGCAGCAAGAGCGTCAGGGTCATTTACATGAACTATGTTGTAACCTGTAATGAAATATTGATTCTTATTGATTCAATTTCAGAATTTTCTACGTTATGCTATATAATTAAATCTGGGAAGATAATCCATGTGCCAGTGCCAATTGACAAGACAAATTTACGTGTTTGAACACGAATTTGTTTTACTCATAACTATTGATAGTACTTATCCATACGAATTTCTATAATGGTTCTCGGGTGACTGATGGCAGCGGGTGAAACGTAAGATCGTATTTAATTTCGATTGGGGAATTTCCCGTATATTGGTGAATATTGCATTCTGGAATTTGTTTTAAAAAACTCGCTGGGTAAATAATGATTCAAAAACATTTACACGGATCTACGTAGAAAGTGGAAGCTCCGCCATATATTTTTTTTGAATCATTATTTATCCAGCGAGTTTTAAAACAAATTCCAGAATGTAATATTCACCAATAAGGAAAATTCCCCAATACAATCTATTAGTATGTTTCACACAAATTAATAAAGAAAATGATATTTACCAGATTGCGTTTAAGTAGTCACTTTACCTTGTTTGATGTATTTGCTAAATTGCATCATAGCAAAATATCCTGAATTATAGCGAACGTTTTCCAATGTAGCATTTCTATAAGGAATATCCACAAGACCCCAAGCATCTCTATCTTCCATTACCTGCCAGTAAGCTGTGCCAGAAAATGTATTTGATACAATTGAATATATAGATATTAGTATTTAATTATTACCGATGGTAAAAAACTAAATATTACCCCAAGCAGAGGGCAGCATTGTTCTAATGTCGATGAGAATGCGTTTTGCAATAGTTAATCCCTGTGTCATGTCATCAGCCGGTGTTGACTCCCAACCCCTTGAAGGTGTAAAGCGAATTTAAAATTGTTTAAAAAAAATTAATTATTATTACCTAAATCGAATCTTATGAGTTTTTTTGGGTTTGGTTTTTTTAACTAAAGAAACGAATGCGTGACATTAAATGTACATGGTTCCAAAAACCCACGACCCAAAACCCAATGGTCGGATACTGTGCTTACATCTCATCCATCCACAAGCTGTGTCCGTTTCTTTGTGTGATTGAGTAGAGCATATCACGTCTCACGATCCCAATATCCCAGTAGCCATGAACATTGACCTTTGTGTACAAATCTGTGATTCCTTGATCCTTGAAATGATTTTGGGAAGAAATCTCCGTGTTAATTTGCGTTTCATCAGCCACTGAGACTTTCGTGTAGTTCATATTCTTTCTCTTGAGAGCTGCATCCACACTTCTGATCACAGCGACCAATCCTGCTCTGTCAAAATTGCATCCTTCTTGACTTTGTAGAGCACCAAACCACCCACCAGAGGAAGGCTCGTTAAACGGAGCGTAACTTTGAAAGGTGACACCCCAATTTTCATGGAAATATTTTATGACTTCTGTTGCGTAGTCTGCGAAGGCGTCTGCATTCACTGGATCGAAGTTGACATGAATTAGACCACCAGCTGGGTTCCCTTTTGAACAGCCTGATATTGTCAACCTTTATCATAATAGTTGGAGAAATCACAAAATTCAAAATCATTACTTCTTTGAATTATGTGGAACAAAGCAAGGAGAATGTGATATCTCCGAAGAAAAGAATATTAAATCATATTAAAATCTGTGAAAATAAATGACGGAATGGAACTTCCAAATATATACAAACTATTAAATATTTAGAATTTGTTTTTGGTTACACTTTTAAATGATACCCACAAAATTTTCAACGAATTAAATATTTTCTGTCCATAAATTGGGTAATTACAATGACCGTTTAAAAACGAGTCCTAAGAAAGAAATTGAAATTTCCCTGCAAATTACGATACTACTGAAAACAAACAAACCATTGGGGTGGACTGTTACTAAAAGCTTCGAATATATTTGCACCAAGTCTTTGCGCCTCCTTCAGAACTTTTCTTTGGTACGGATCTCGACTCCCTAAAGCATAAGAACGAAAATTATTAATTTAAACTATGATATACTAATTAGAAATAGTTTTACCTACAATTACAATGCTGTGCATTTAAAAATGTTGCTTACAGTTGAAACTAATATCGGGTCCATCTTTGTATGTTGGGGTGGCTGCACCGTCCCGGTATAATCCACATGTAAAATTATAAGGAGTTGTGCCTCCGATTGTATATCTCACAATATTCAAATTCAGCCGGTCAGGCTGTTTAAATAATAATTAAAAAATAATTCTTACACATTTTATTGGCCACCGCTTCCAAATAAATTCATGAATACATATCTTACAGAGAAGAGTCCAGAGGTGATTTCATCGAAGACTTCTTGTCGCATTCCCCCCAGAAGTTCAGCCCACCAAGCCAGAGAAGTCCCCCATCCTTCAAAATGGGTAAAATGTGCCCCAGGGTCTATGAAATAATCTTCACTGACTACTGTTGATGACAGTGAAAGGATGACAATAAAAATAAGTTCTTTGCTCGTCATTTTGAACAAAAAAGGAATTCTTTATTACAGAGTGAAATTAAATGTTCTGCCAACTTTGCCTTTAGTTAAATGTGTTATGGTGTCACATTTGTGAATGCACCAGAAATAGAGAGACTTTATTTTTAGAGATTTATTTATCAGTTCATGAAGGGCACGCCCATGTTAACTCTTCATTTGAAGTGGATCCAGCGGAGTTTCCGCTTATATTTAATCTAACTTGTCGCCATAACTTTATCAAAATCGTAAATAGTAATCCCAACAAATTGCGATCATGTGTGTCTAGTGTCAACGATAAGCATGGACATATTAATTATTGTGTTTATCGTGTTTACATCAAGATTACTAAATGAAAGGATTAAATTAAAGTGAACGTGCAACGCAACACAAATTTCATGTGATAATGTTTATGTAAAAGCATGTACAATATAATTGTAAGTATATAAGTATACTTCCTATGTGAGTTTTTAATCCCACACTTTTGAAACTTTGTTGGTTTGAAGAGTATTGCTGTATGTACATATATGTTAAATATATTATTAATTAATTAGACTCTATGCGAATTGTTCATGTTTGCATGGAAGAAATCCGAAAGTAATTCGATTATTACCCGTAAATTCAAATTATTTACTTGCACCGTAAAATATTTGAAAAAGTTACATTACAATATGTAGTATACAACTGACCTGACACTGACAAGTTTTAATATAAACAGAATTTGCAAGCACAAGATTTTTAGCACATAGTAAAATCGTTTTGTTCCAGTGATCGAAAATAATTTCATAATCTTTACAAAACAATAATGTCAAAAATATATAAATCTTTGAAAATTGGAGCAAAAAAATCAAATACAATGAAATTGTTAGTTCTTTTAAAAAATTCAATCGGAAATCAATGGCCATTGGACTCGTGATTAGCAGGAATGAAAAAGGAATGAGCTGCCGTAGGCAGAAAAACATTAAACTGAGCTCTAGCAACTTCTTTCATTGTCCTCCCGTCGAGAAAAACTAAATAGCACTTTTCATTTTCACTTGCTGTGCTTACTACTGAAATAAGGATGCCATCGTCTTCATCTTTCCCTTGAGGATTTGGAACGAACCAAGGTTCGCCTAAAAATTGGTGTTCACTTTCCCTGAAAAAAAGTGTCTCTTTCGTGTTCGTATCAATTCTGGCAAGTGAATTTCGATAGTGTCCCACGGCTCTTGGTCCACCTCCATAAAATACGTGATATTTTCTGCCGACAAATTTAGGATGTATTTTAGGCAACTCGATTCCCAACTCGGATAGAAATTCATGGCGTAAAATAATTTGTTTCTTATTTCGAATGGCCGATGCTGTCGTTTGCTTTTGCAATTCATTGCTGAGTAAATTAACTCCTTCTGGAATATCTTTACTGTCATGAAAGTCAATAAGTGGGATAACGTATCTGCAGGCTCGCGCACTGTCCTCAACTTTTCCCTCGTCTCCATCTCGCAAGTGACACAAATTCACGTTAATACAATTTAAGTTAGGAAAACAGATTATATCCACGACAATGTGATTGCCTTCTTCGTAGCAATTTATAAAGTGCATAAAGAAAAATGGGTCTGTCGTGATGTATTCCGTTTTTAAAACTTTCCCCGTTCCCTTCTCTATAATACAGTATCGATTTTTCATTTCCGGTCGCCATTCTATAAAATCTTTACTGCATGATTTCGTTATGACGGCTGCGAGAACTTTCGATGCGACGACAACGGCTGGATTTTCAACGAAAATTATGTACTTCTGGGTCATGCCGAAACTGTGACTGATACTGGCTGCAGTTGTACTACGACTTGAGATGCTACAAATTATTTCCCCTTTTTTCAAAACTTCTTTGGCGCTTTGCGTGGCCGTCACTGGAGGAATTTTCACTACACTAAATTATAATTTAAATAGATTAAGCTAATTAAAATAAGAATAGTTAAGTTTAATAATTGTCGTAAATTTTACCTGTATTTTAGTCCGGCTATAAAAAGAAATAATGCAAAATAAGGTTATCTTCATGTAAACTTCCAGGCTTTGTAAGCAATAGAAAAGTTTAAGTAAACAGCGTTGAAGTCAAATTCAACAATTCCAAGAAACTTACTTATAAATGATGTTCCAATGTTATAGGTGTATCCATCCTCATCTGTCATGGGGTGAGAACTCCAAATATTCAATCCAAACAGTTTACTCGTGTCAAATTTCTCTCCACAGGTCAAAGAGACTGGGTCAATTTGTCTGAAGTAGCACGTGTCAACTGGTAAGCACGAAAAAGAGGCAGTATTAATTAAGATTTAATCGTTCAGTGCTTAAAATATTTAAGTATACATATGTTACAGTTCGGATGCAATATTTCAGTATAGGTGTACCTTTTACAACCAATTTGAAAATTCATGCAGTTAATCAATATAATATGTAAATACTTAATTTTAAAAGTATATAATTAAATTCTGCACAAATTAGTCTAAATTCTTTAAATTCGACAACTAATATTTTCTAGTTTAGACTTTATAGCAAAATCACGTCCGAACTTTAGCATATCTTTAGCTGTACCTGTTGCAAAAAATTCGCTACCAAGCTTGAACAGAGAATTATTTACGTTGTCTGTCATTTGAGGTATCTAAAAGACAAAAATTCTTTTTGATCTATATACGAAGAATCATATTATATACTAAATTTTCCAATATTTTTTGCAAGTCGCGTATATATTAACAAATTTACCCACCAACGAAGGTAGAAATCTAGTAAATACACTTTTAGAAGGGTCCGGAAAAGGTCGCGTCCCAAACTCCGGCACGACCGGTCTTTGTGCGGCTTGAGCTTTCTTGAATGCATCTGTTGCCAAGAATTTATTTTCATACTTTACAGAATTTTTAGAAATCTCAAACTTGGTCAACATAGCGTATCCATCGAAATAATGCTGAAAATTATTAATTAACAGAATAAAATTTTATATTTAGACAAAATGAAAATATATAAATTACATTATTATTATCCATACATTAACAGTGAAGTTATCTTGGAAATCAAAGCATCCTGGTCCTGAAAAAAAATCCAAGCTAAATAAATTAACTTATCATAATATTTCGTCGAACCAAAATAAAAAAAGATCCACCTGTCCTCAGAAACGTTCCTACCGCGTACAAGGGAATCTTTCCCTGCAATGGTGCCACTTCCGGTTCTTTCAATTCTTCTACTGTGGGGTACAACTTGTAGAATGGCTTGTCTGACATCTAAAAAGTAATATTTAAATATAATTTCGAAATTTACTAACATGACAGGTCAAAAATCGTAAAATGTCAATTTGTAATACAAATACACAAAGTCTTACCTTCGAAAGTTTAAAAGTACAAGTTGTACACTAAAGACGTCTGCAAATCTGTCTCCCATGCAGTGCACAACAAACAAACTAGAATTTCATGCAGACATTTTCTACCAACATTTACCTAATGACCAGAATTTTTACAAAAAATGAACGATCAGCACCTGGGCCGATTGGGTTGTGCCAGGCTGTGGTCAGTGACCACCACCATCACAATATGACAAGGGACTCCCTAATGCACTCTATATCATATATGATGAATATCTAATAGAAACTACATATCTCTCTGGTTTTCTCTGGTCTACTTAAAGTTTATCTTTATTTGACTGTGGCGGTTTCATTCTTGCCAACATTCGATGTTGGAAGATCATCACATGAAAATCTCTACCACGTCAGCATCTCTCTCCCTCTCTCTTTGTAAACATTCATATAAGTAAGATATATATTTAACTCTAATACAACAGGTAAGTATTCAATAAGACAGGTAACCATATAAGAGAATATAATATGAACATGCACTGTCCAAAGAGCTGCAAAAAAATGTTTGCACGTGTACTAACATTTTGCCCTAAGGGCAAAAGTACGCGAAGTAGTATTTCACAGTACTTAATTGCAACAAACAAGTTTTCTTCGCCATCCGTGAATTCTCTTCCCTTGTAGGTGCATATACTCTTCAACAATAAAATGATACAGCGAGACGTGCTATATTAATAACATGAAATTCGCCTATTGTTCTTATGTCTACAATGGTGTCTGTAAGGAGCATAAAGTGCATTAATACACTTTTGCCCAAGATTTGCGTGTTATGCATGCAGTATTGATACACACTATGCACTGGTGTGTGATAATACTCTTTTTTAATGGAACACCTTTATGTGTAACACGTACTACTGACCAATATTTATTACATTAAGTTTAACACTAAACTAAATGCATTACTAAAATAAGATTTGAATCTAGGTAATTCATATATTCCTATCCAAAATGTATTTTAAATACTAAATCCAAAAATTGTTGGGAACTTTTAGTTGTCATTTTTATACATTTGCGTTAATTAATATTTACAATGAATATTATTTATTTATGAGGGTACAAAAATTCCATGAGCTGCAGCGGGAATTGCAGCATCAAATTCTGCCCTAGCCAATTCCTGTAGATTTTTCGCGTCTAAAATAACCAAGTAGTCTTTATCGCAACCATCTCTCGAGTCTACAACAGCAACTAAAACGACTCCATCATCTTCCTCAGTGCCTTCAGGATTTCGAACAAACATTGGCTCCCCACAACCACTGAACTCTGAACTCCTCCATTCAAGTATTTCCTTAGTCTCCACGTCTATTTTGTAAACTGAATTTTGCTTTGAATTTGGAATATAACCGCCCGTACTGTATATAAATTGGTAATATTTTCCTTGAAATTTTCTGTTAAAAGTTGGCAGCTCATCGCCAAAATCAGCAATTATTTCTGGAGACAAAATAATTCGATTCTCCTTTCGTTGGTAGTGAGCAGTGGCAGATGTCTTTATTGACTGGGACACTAAATTATAATTTTCTCTGCAATTTTTCATGTCCGTTTTTACAGGAAGAACGTATCTCTCTACACGAGAAAGATCTTCATTGAATATTAATCCTTGTCTATAATTCTCCAGTGTCTGCACATCAAAAATCTGCATATTTGGAAACGCGTAGAGATCTACAATCACTTGTTCATCTGATTCATACGCATTCACCATGTGAAAGCAAACAAAGGCATCTTTCGATAGAAATTCTATTTTCACAACTTTGCCCGACTCTTTTTCCACGACTACAAATCTATTTTTCATTTCTGGACGAAACTCCACCCAATCACGGAAACACTGGCCTTTTGTCCAAACTGAGCCTAGAACTTTTGTTAAGCTGCCCACCACTGGTTGCTCAATGTAAAGTATGTAATTTTTCGTCATTGCGAAACTGTGAAGAAAACTGAACATTGTTAGATTCCTTGTCGGAATCGAGGAAATGATTTTTGCTTTCTTCATCCTTTCCTTATGTGATTGAATTCCTTGTTGCGTTGGAGGTATTTTCACTATGTTGTATTTTAGCCCAGAGATAAGAGAAATACCTGAAACATCACAAGTAAATTCAATAAGCAGTGTAAAAAACTATGAAAATAAAAAATGATCTGTTTCGTTTCAATTATTATTTGTGCTTAAATGTATTTGGACGAAACAAATCCAGAAGATATTCTGGACACTTACCAATGTTGTAAGTAAAGCCGTCTTCGTCGGTAAGTGCATGGGAACAGAGCATATTAACTCCAAATAATTTCGACGATTCATTTCTTGATTTTATATTTAAATTGCAACAATCCAGTTCATGGAAAAAACCCTAACAGTAATTTCACATTAGTTTTGTAAATCATTCGCCTTATTCTTATTATACAGTACACTTATATATACATAACATGCAATTATTATAAATTGTAATTAAAGTAGATAAGGTTATATATGTGTATTACCGTGTCTCCCGCAACGTAAAGGTCATTTCCTATTGTATAAAGACCAGTTTGGGTGTTATCTGTGGATTTCAAACAGATAGAAGACATTAAATGCCAATGGGATACTTAAGGGAATGTAAATGCTAATTTTACCCGTTAGCTCCGGAACCTGCAATTGCATATAAAAATAGTATCTATTCAATTATCACACAAAACGGTACACATGGAAAATATTACAGGTATATTATTATAATAATCTTGTTCCTGGTTGAACTCACAATGTTGTTGATAATTCGTGAGAAAATACTTCTGTTGGGATCGGAAAAAGCTCTGGTTCCGAATCTTGAAATGAATACAAAACCCCATTAAAATAAAATATAAAGAAATAAAATAATATACAAAACTTTTTATGGTTAAAATAAAATATTACTCAGTCACACATGGTTTCTGAGCAGCCAGAGCCCTGTTGTAGGACTCCGATTGTAAATATTTCTTCGTAAATGAAACTGTGCCTTCTGTTACGTCAAATTTTGACAGAATGCAATAACCATCAAGTGTGTGGTTCATTGTAAAATTATCAAAATCAAACCTCCCCGGCCCACATCGAATGTAACTACCACAAAGCCAGTTTGGAACATTCCCAGAAATTTTGGAAACCTCCGGTGTCTCCAATTCCTCCGCCGTTCTGTAAAGTTTAGGGATCTCACTCTGACTCTGCATTCTAAATTGTATAACCGCAGGCACTAAAATTTTATTTTGAAATTTTATTATAATAAATATCTAAATTTTTCAAATAGATCAAAAATAAGAAAATATAGAGTAGAGATTCGAAAATCAAGTTGCACCTATGGAAATTGTACAGCGTCCACGAAGCTCAAAGCAATACTAATACAAATTACATAGCATGAACATAATACAAAACGAGTCCCGTATTTCCCTCACAAATTTTTATTGTTTGTGGTATTTATTAGCAGAATACTACAGATCCGACTTTGATAATAATCAAAGTAAATAATACAGTAAGCCCAGGATGAACAAGAATATTTTCCTTTCAACTGTCTATCTACTAATTTACAGTTTATTATTCATGAACTTCAAGTGATCGTACTTCTGTTACGGATATGATAATATATGTTACATAAAGTATATAGTCTATAAGCATCGAGGCATTGTTCACACGCAGAGCACTTTACTAACAGGAACTGGGAACTTGAAAAGACAGGTGTCTGTATGCTTTGTTCATATTAATGACTTTCAGATTCCACTCTAGTTACACTTTGCAATGCACAATGCACAATATCTTTTGTTCACATATTTCGTGCACTTTGTATACATTACATACCTGAATGTACAGTGCAAATTCCGAGTGCCTGAGAAGAAGAAATATTTTCTGTCCACTTCTCTAATGAATAGCAGGTTTCGATTATAAGGTGGCTTTACACTGTGTGACTTCCAACCACTTGGCTAGTTTTCAGTGGATTAATTTAACATGGCTTCCTCCTCGTGTCAACATTTCCATACCATTATCATTAGGAAGACATTAAAGACTGTTGACGTTTCAGAAATTCGTCCACTATGTAAGTGTATCCTCCACAACTATCTTTCACATATAATCTATCTACCGGTTACATGCTACGTAATTTCTTTGTGATTTTATGGGTCTGTCTGCTTGCAATGAGCTGTGAACAGGGCGAATCTAGAGAGGGGCGGGGGTCACCCCTGTGACCGTGCCACTGGCTTTGATCCCCTTTGTATGACTATCGGGAACATTTCTTTATGCAATGTCACTTAATAAATATGAGAAACAAAAATGCAATATAATGAATAACAAAATGTATAATAATAATAAAAGTATACAAAAGCAAGATCTGCAACATCATACATATTTCAAAGAGTCCGCAAAATAAGATGAATCAGCATGACCACAAATTCTTTTTTTCTGAAATGGGAAAAACACAACGTCAGCAACCAACGCAAGATAATGTGTAATAAACATAGAAGGAACTAACAACTAATTGTAAATTATGGCCACAAGAAAAAATAAAGATTGCACATATATAATAATTATGGATGTGTGTAAAGTTAAGTAATATCGCTGCGAAAGGTATGAATTAAGTTTACTTCAAGGTAGACATAGACAACCTAAAATACATTTTCTATGATCCTCCGTGGAGACTAAAATTCAATCTACTGATATACAGTGGATATATTACCTACTCTACTCACCTCACTATGAACTACGATAAATAATTAATTTGGGTGCAGTGATTTTCACACGGGAAAAAAATTGAACTACAAAAAGGAAGTAAAGATAATTCCATGCTAGAAAATGTTACACAAACACTCATATTGTATTGTTGGGAATATTTTGTATATTTAACGGATAGTTTGACGTGCATAATTTCCTTATTACTGTGGACTTTTCACAGCCAGCAGTAATAATAATATTCTCTCCCGGGTCAGTTTTACCTACCTTGGAAAATATTGTTTCACAATGAATTACACTCGTCAAAGAATTATTGAAATATGTTGCAGAAGCAGGGATTCGTTGATCCCTCCCTGTATGGCTGGTGATGCCATTTAATTGCGTAAGAACGGGAAGGCCATGGCCATAATCCAACACAGAATTTTTTTATCTAGTCAATTTAGTTCTTCTGCAACGTTGATGTGCATCACGCGGTGCAATCGACAAGCATTGAATGTGTCATATCCGATTTAATGTTGTTAGAAGTTAATTATCCAATTGCGTATACCAATTTATTCTTGCAAGTTCAACCTTCAACTTGATACCTCGAACGAGATGTTGTCGTGGCGTGAGAAATTCTTGTATTAATGATGAACCAGTGGACAAACTGAAACAGGGAACTGGTTTTTAAATACATTACTAAAAGTACAACAAATTCACAAGCTATTCTAGACTTTTCGATTTAAACACAGTCACAGTCATTATTATCATACGCAGTGTATACACGTACATAATGCTGTGACATTTGTTAGGTTATTTTATATGGTATGAAATATGCAGCATTTAATTAAAATAAATATGCTAAAGGGGTCCAATTAAAAGTTGTTTATTTCCACAATTTTATAATGACGCAATGAAAACTTCTTCTGCTGTTCATCTGTAATAACAATAACTTAATGGTGAAAAATTACATGGTACGAATATAAAGTATGTTGACGGCGTAATGACATAATAAAGGAAATCGATCCGACAATTTAAAAAAATTACTGACAATGAAATCGTGATTTCAATCTGTATTGAAAACAAAAATTTGAAGTATCAAATAATGAGAACAAAATTGAGCCTTTTGTTGAATGCAAAATTTCAAAAATATTGCATTTGTAAAAGATAACTCACATATGCATAGATGCACAACTATAGATCTTACTTTGAGTAATTAAATAGTCCTGCCTAACCTATGTACTATGTGTATTACTTTTAACCACAAGAAAAAGATCAAACAACTATTATACAGAATATGCAGGCAGATCCAACATCTTTTGCAATTTAAACGATGTCACGATATACTTCAGAGCTTCCTTATTTCATTCCTTTGATTCAACAGTGCGATTTTAATTTCAGCATATTTTCCTACTAATCATATAACGAATTAATTCTTTCTAATAAGCATATAGTACAAATAGAAATACAGTACAAATTTTTGCACTAGTCAAAGGTCCACATAAGGTAGACGTTCAGCTCGACACTCGTTTCATTGTCAACCAGTTGTGTTTCATGCAAAAATGCCACAGATCAGTTACACACTTACAATACACGAGAGATCAGACAGAACCATCACGAAGGATGCTCTTATCTCTTATTACTTCCTTGAGAAGTTAGCTGTAGAGTTTCCTCGCCACGTTAATGGCCAGGAATTTGCAATAGTTACACATTATTTATTCATTAGGTACCGTGACAGTGACTCGAAAATATGCGTTCGCGTGTCCTGGAATTCTCATACAACATAAAACTATATTGTTCTTCTCAAAATGCTATTATTGTTTGTGTGTATTGAATGCGTATGACTATGTACAGTACTGTCGAAAAAAAAAGTTTCACAGAAATAAGCATTTTTGTTGGTTTTAACGCTTTAATTTCGAAATCGCGTACAAATAAAACAGCAAATGTGATGTTAACTTGTATGGTGTAACAAAAACTGCCAAATGTGTGTCTACGTAAAAAATAGCGTGAAATATAACGTATAAAATTAACAACCCAATTCATTCACCATAAACTACATTCAAAGTAAGTGCAAAGATAACAAGAACATTGGTAACCACATAGCCAAATACTTATTGGCGCATTTTAAACATATCGAAAGACTATGAGTTGATAAAGTGTCCATGGATAGCGAATGGAATGGCTTCTTTAAAAGATGCTCTGCCCAATTCCTTTAAATCCTTAGCGTCTAAAAACAGGAGGAAATCATTGTGATCTTCTCTGGCGTCTGAAACGGCGATAACGAGGACGCCATCATCTTCAATGACACTCTTTGGATTAGGAATAAACATGGGTTCGCCTAAATAATAATTATTATGTTCTCGCCAAATAATCGTTTCCTTCTTTTTCAAGTCAACTTTGCACACTGAATTTTTAAAGTGGCCACAGGAAAATGAACCGGTTGCGTAAAAGTAATTATGTTTCTTTCCTATATATTTCTTATTGATAACTGGAAGCTCGAGTCCGCTCTCTGTTAGAATCTCAGCAGTTAGAATTATTTGATTTCCTTTGCGTACAGCTGTAGCCGCAGATTTCATCTCAACCAAATTCACACCTTCAGGACAATCTTTAACTTTGCCCAATGGAATGACGAATCTTTTGCCAACGGGTAGATCTTCTGTGTCATTTCGTCCTGCACGAATGTTACTCAATTGCATGTCTTGCATCATTATGTTGGGATTTGGGAAAGCTGTCAAGTCAATTACGATTTGATCGTTTTCTTCGTAACAATTTATAATGTGCAAGAAGAAAAATGTCTCGTCTGAAAAATATTCTGTTTTGATAATTTTTCCAGTTTCCTTTTCGACGATAAAAAATTTATTTTTTAATTCCGGCTTCCATTGTAACCAGTCTTGCATTGTGTCCCCTTTGGAGAAAACTGCTCCCAAGTATTTTGATACGGTCAGAAGGTACGGCTGCTCAATAAAGATTATATGGTTTTTCGTAATTCCAAAACTGTGACTGAAACCTATTTTGAAAAATTAATAAAAATATTTATTTTCCATAAATTTCTATTAAAAAATCCAATTTTTAACTGAAAACGAATTGAACTTACTGAGAGATGTAGCACTGCTACTTGGAATGGAGCATAAAATTTTCGACTTTTTCAAAATGTCCTTTGCCGATTGATTACTCGCCGCTGGAGGGATTTTTATAATACTAAATAAATTCATATCATATTTAATTAGATAATGGAATTGTTAATTGAATGCAAATTTAATTTATGATAAATAAACTTTTATAATACTTGTATTTGATTCCTGTCAGATATGAAGCTCCAACCTAAAATAAAATAAAGCAAACATTTCAATATTTTTCACTTTTTCAATTGTAGTTTAAAATTGTGCTATTTAGTACAAGGAAAAGTATCACTTACATTATACGTTGTTCCGTCGTCGTCAGTGATTGGATGAGCAGATGAAGTAATTGTCCCAAACAATTTGGAAGCGTCGTATCTGTCACAGCATTTCAAGGAGGTCGGATTAAATTCATTAAAGTGTTGATATTCCCCCGTTGCAAACAATTGTTTTCCAAGTGGGAATATATTTATATTTCCATTGTCTGTTAACTCTGGAACCTAGACAGAAAATCCAAAATTCTAAAAAACACGAAATTTCTTCACAACATCAAACCTAATTGAATAACACTTACAATAGCTGGCACAAGTCGAGAAAATCTGCTTTTTGCTGGATCCGGATGAGCAGCAGTGCCAAACTCCCTAATCACAGGTTTCTGTGCGAACATGGCTCTCTTATAGGATTCTGACTGCAGGTACTTCTTATCGTAAGTAACTGAATCTCCTTTAATATCAAACTTGGTCAAAATAGCATAGCCATCCATAACGTTATTCATGGAGAGCTTCTCGAAATCAAATTTTCCTATCCATTCATTTCAAACCAGTTATTTAAATTTTCACAAAAAATATATAAATAATTTATAAAAGTTAATTATTTAAACCTGGTCCAGTGCGTATAAAGCTTCCATTAACGAATTCCGGAATTTCACCGTTGATGTGGGCGACTTCCGGTTTCGACAGCTCCTCTGCCGTCTTAAAAACATTTCCCAATAGAGGTTCGGGCATTTTGCTTCTGATGATTTTCGAACTTTACTTCCCGGAGAATATTTGCAGTACAAAATGAGATTTCTCGAAAATCCCTTGCAAAGCACACAGGCTATTTTTCAAGTAATAACACAACACACAAAACAAAATCTTGAAATACTATTTTTATCTGTACTATGAAAATATCAAAGTTACAGAAAACTAGTATAAGCTATGAAGTGTGGTTCTTGTTAATTCTGCGCCCCGTTTCTCCTGCTGGAAGTTGAATGAAGAGTGCACAGTCAAAGCACTCTTTTATATGACGGTCCATAATAGCTATCCATGAGAAATTCATGAAGCACGTCATCCTACAAAGTCCATCGCGTACGCGTCGATGTAGACACGATCAAAAATCCCCACAGCATTTCATAGATTCTCATGAAGAAGACGAACAATATATAATCTACCTATTCAGGCCAAGCAAATGCTACAATGTAGCTTTACATTGTTCTAGTTCGTACCCGATGCTGCATGAAAAAAGATGCTATTATTATATATGCACCTTCTAGTGAAACGTTCCATAATGCAAGTGTAACAACAGACCTACGTGGTAACGTGGTACATAAACAACGCGTACCATATGCGTACATAGTTAGCACATTCTACTTATTAGAATGTATAAGTGTATAGGCTTATCTTTAAATTAAGAGTATACATAGCTGTTGTAAACACGCTACATAATATTTAGTACGTGGTCAGCCTTGTAAACGCTGTTCAAAGTCCCGGTGTACATTTCTAGAGGTATTTGCCCTTCTGTGGCTGAGAATTCTACTCCGAAGACAATTGCAAATTTTAAGAACTATCCGGGTACATTTCCGATGTCATTGTTGAGGAAAACAATACTTTTGGTCAATAATTTCCATGTAATACATGCATCACACGAATAATATTTCATGCACGTGCATCCAAATGTCGCAAATTTATATTGTGTCCAGAGGAGGGGAGCGAGGGGCGCACGTCCCCATAAAATAATTTTTTAAAGAAAAAAAACGAAATGTGCAAAATGTCAAATTTTGCACTTGTGATTTTTTCTGAAGTGTGGTTCTTCATATATTGGTCTCCCCCCTTAAAATTTTTCTAGATCCGCCGCTGATTTGTCGTACGCGTACATTTAGAATTTGCATTATTGCATTATGTATATTGACTCTACCACAACAAACACTACAACGAACCACCGGCAAAAAATTATTAGCAAAGCAGCGACCTCCAAACTGCTTCGTACACGTATCCTTACTCCGTACCGGACAGAATTCAACTTTGCAGTAATATTTATGCAAAGCTGCTTATGACTCAATAATTGTTTCTGCAGTACGGGATGTCTATAGATTCATTGGATGAGCGCACGAGTCACTTGACCAGTAAAAACATGTTTTCCTTTCATTTGTAATGTGAAAACCCAGTCAAGTTGTTCGTAGTATGAAGTTCAAGGAAACCATATCAATTTTACACTCTGAGAGCTGTATTTACCATTTAAGTAGATTTGTTGTGATAAATTAGTTTGATAGCACTTGTAGGAATTGCTTATTTTCCAGTAATACATAGATAAGTTATGAGTTTCTTCCTTGTGCATTTCAACCAAAACTGTTTTTAAATTCCCATGAAAAGCAAATTCCTGATAACGGGAAACGTACAATGACTGCGCACAATGGAATCTGTTCACAAGGTAGTGAATTGAGACTTCGCCGGAACAATGGCTTTCCGATTAAAGCATAATTGCAGTAATTCTTTAACCGAAACAACGTAGAACTGTTTGCAAAAAATAAATTCAATCTCACACAAAAAATTTATAATAAAGTAAACGTTCATTATAAAATATAAATAATGCATTTTATTATAATATTTGTTTCAATGCAGATTTTGGTTTTTTTTTTCTTGAATACTTTAGTTTATTGAGCGCAATTTATATTCTCTACATTGGTAAAGGTCGATTCTCATTAAATCACGCCGAGAGCACATACAAACAATTGTGTATAGTGTTTACACCGAAGGCTTTACTCCATTAACACAGACCGAGCCGTAACCATTAATCCAGTATATACACAGTAATAATATAAATGTTCTCCAAAGCTGTGTGCTGTGTAACTTGCATTGAAATATGAATAATATTTGCCAGTGCCTTTGTAGTAAAAGGGGCCAGACGGTCAGACTGCAAGATGTTTAATAGAATATTATGTAGCTTCCTGTTTAACTCTACCAATTGGCGTATGCATGAAAGTCAATAAATTACAAAATTCAGATAGGAAATAGCAATTATAATATGGACTACCTGTACAAAGACCATGTACCATTTGGTCAATGTGCTATTCAAGTGAAACCATAGCATATGAGAAGCGACAAGGTTGCAGCTTGCATATCTATTATGTGTAAAAAAGAGAAAAATTAAGGCCATGATCGTTAGTTATAGTTGTTGGCTTGTTGGTGCAGGTAGGTTAACATGGGAGGGTATACTACAACTACTGCTTATGCATTATACTATACTGCACAACTGCAAAATGTAGAACTATGAAATAGGAAATATCTCTAATATTATATCATGAAGATTAGATTGTAACCTGGGTCATTTATATACACACCTTAATGACATATTCATTTCCGATATAGAATTTCGAAAATTTCGTTCTCTTATTGGATTATTTTGTAACACCTTGCCTTATATTGGAAATATCGGTGTCAAATTTTTTCTGACGCACTCATTCCAGCACCAACGAAATTGGGGACAAAATTGATTAGACCTAAATTGAATACCTAAATAAATACTGGAGAACAGCATTTTGTGCTAAATTCTAAATAATATTTACACATACATCAGGCTTACGGAGTCTGAGTGCAGAAAATATTAATAGAACACGGTGTGTTTACGTCAAAATATTTCTGGTTAGTATTGTCAGAAAGGAAAAGTGATAATACTGTTTACTACTCAGCCGAGAATGTGTTTTAAATGCTTCAATCCTAAATCTATTGTTGTTTTGCAAATGCGTAAAATTAAAATTGTTTGTAAAAAGCTACGTAACAATAGCCGTAGTAATAGTATATCATATTATCATGACAGATGAATGAGACATCATTTCCCGCAGATTTCAATCATGCACGTATGTTCATTAAAATACACATTATTATATTTTCACACACCCTGTAATTACTTGTAGTTCCATGCAGTCTGGCATAGAATTCAGGAATTCTAAATAACAAGAAACGACCATCCAAAAATAATAATTTGCAATGCCATGCATCGAATGACTCATAATCAGCAGATAGGATAGAAAAACAAATATTTTTTGCTTGTTGCTGTTTGTGTTTATAATTCAGTATGAGTAATGGGTCGTGTGATCTGAGATGTGAGACGTAGATATTCACATGGAAAAAATGCTGACGCAATTCCAAAGTTCGTTACCATTATTTGTGATCTGATGCACGGCACACCTGGCTTGGCACATTCCACCGCTTTTTACATAGTCACATTTTTTGTTCGTCTTATATATAATTTATAGAAATAATTTTCCTGCAAAATCTCCCTCTCCAGGCCAATTGCTTATGCAAGTCTGACAATTCTTACACAGGTGTAGTTAAAAACTGGCAAAATCAATTAACGATCTCAATGAGCAACGTGTACATCCTTTCAGAATGGAACAATAGCTCATTATGGCAAATTCCCAGATTTTTCATTAAATATTCCAAGGACAATTTATCGATTGCCTTTTCTATATACAGGAATGATATTGGTAGTCTTGCACACTTCAGATATTTTAGCACATTAAGTATACTAGGTAAATAAATGGATGAAAGGTGTAAACAACGTGTAATTCCAATCGTTACGGCTAATTGATTATTGCCATTAAACAAGTGACAAGCATTATTATCAAAAGACACCAGTTCGTGTCATTGTACCAAAGGTGGTGAACAACCGTGAATTATGGATGATCACACAGTATTCCAGTTGAGACGACAAACTCTCCATCATCATGATAGAACAAAAGTGGCTCTCCGTTTTCTTAGGTGCTTTCTTTGCCTTTCAGGTATTTTATTCGAATTATTTCATTCAAAAGTGCCCTTTTATCCAAAACAAAGTGGCTGATGTACTTTTAACTTATGTATAAGAAATGGATCTAATAATAATATAGATTTAATTTTATCCGTAGATAAATCCAATTGTTTAGCCACTGTTAGAATTACCAAAAAAGTAAAATAAT
>JABASC010001448.1:0-23393 GCA_019776185.1 Plutomurus gul | reverse complement strand
TTGTACGTTGACACATCTCACCTCCGTCTTTCCAATTTCGACTTTGTGAAGGAGATATTCTCGTTCTCGTAGTTGTCTTTCCTTGACATACACACATATCTTCACAGATTTCTATTCAGTCTGGTGGTGGTTTGTATGGGGAGAGGTGGCAAATACTTCTGGGAAATGTTGACGAGCATAGTGTACATTCATAATATGTATTATATGTAGAACTGGATTGTTTACATAATTAGTATATTATAAATTTAAGGGTTGAGGTGTCGCTGGGGTTGAATTGTTCCAATACCACACACGCCAGAATTTCCCAGAAGAGGGGTGTTACAGTGATGAAGGTCGTGATGCAGCCATACCTTCCTCTTTTTTATTGTACGTTGACACATCTCACCTCCGTCTTTCCAATTTCGACTTTGTGAAGGAGATATTCTCGTTCTCGTAGTTGTCTTTCCTTGACTGGGCACATATCTTCACAGATTTCTATTCAGTCTGGTGGTGATTTTGTACGGGGAGAGGTGGCAAATACTTCTGGGAAATGTTGACGAGCATAGTGTACATTCATAACATGTATCATATGTAGAACTGGGTTGTTTACATAATTAGTATATAATAAATTTAGGGGTTGAGTTGTCGCTGGGGTTGAATTGTTCCAATACCCACTAGTGGTTGCCTGCACACGGTGCCGGTACGAGTTCATTATTATTAGTGTACATAATATGTACAGATGATGAATGTAAGTGCAACTCAACGTAATTATGACTTTTAGTCATTGTCATAATTATATTATTTATTACCATTGGTGCATGCGTGAATAATTTTGAGTCATGCAGCAATCATGTGAAGCATGAGTAGCCTTTATTATTATGTAAATCGTTTGAACTATTTACAGTGTTGGATACTTTTCCTTTGATGAAAGATATTGCAGTCACTTAGCATTCGAATGAAATGGCAAAGTCACACAAAGCTCACGAAAAATTCATAAAATTCAATGACTAATACTTCGGTAATCATAGCCAATAAAATAAAATAAGTCGCGTATCCTCACTTGCGTGCTTACAAGCTATGATTATTTTTATATCGTGTATTATTGTTAGATTTCCAAGGAAAACCACTGCTAAAGTAGAACGTTAAACCACACAAGTGTGTTTTTTAGTGTATTGTTATCGTGTTATTTTTATTATTGTTTGTACGGTACCGATGGCAAGTGCAATTTTTTCCTATCGTAATGTAAGTACATATGTATAGAAAATACATAAATAAGTGATCGATATATTATGTAGATTTAAAAAAATATATGCTGACTATGACTCATTGTGAAAAGTTCACATAAAACTACGCTTGACACAAATTAATGGCTGTTACTATATGCGACGACTTGTGTGAGTTCTTTGCTCTCTGGGTCCACGATGTTGTTTTTAGTAATATGCTCTATACAGCGTTGACAAATGCAGTCACACAATAAATTCATTTATACTATTTAATATTATGTATAACCCTTGTGAAAACGTCGCAATTAATTTTCTATGAATACGGCGATGCAAAGCCATAATTGCGCTTCCTACTTAATTCGTGTCATTGAAATAATGCACGAGAGTCGTTCATGCAATTATGATTCAAAGCAGCTACAAGATGACCTTCAGTGAACGTCGACAGATCTGCCTTCAAAAATGGATTAAATCCTTGCTGCTACAGGTATACATATTTATGTGCACCTCTTCTAGATACACCATTACTATGTACAGGATGCGCCAAAATTTACCAATCATTGAGTTTTTCCTTGAACCTAAATTATTTCAGCAAAGCAAAAAATAGCCTTTGCAACTCAAAACTGAATTGCCTTAAGATTGGATTCAACTCTGTTAAAATCTTTTTTCCTTGAACCTAAATTATTTCAGCAAAGCAAAAAATAGCCTTTGCAACTCAAAACTGAATTGCCTTAAGATTGGATTAAACTCTGTTAAAATCTGTAATATTTTGATGCACTTATTTCAATAATCTTCCGATAACTTAAGGCGCACACTTTATTTACAGGTGCAAGCCATACGCACCGATACTACGTAATCTGTGTTCGTATACGATCTGGCCTGTCTACACACTGCAGTCTGTACAAATAATCACCCACCTATTGAATAAGGAGGAAAAATGACTGCAGCATACATATAAATGTGCTTACAATTTTTAAAGGCATTCTTGCGGCTTAAAGTTTTCAGTGTACAAGTACATACTGAAAAATTACTTCTCTTTCAATTCATATTACTAATACTTTTAGTACATGTAATAATACGAATATACGTACATAGGCTACATAGTAAATAGAAACGTTTTTCGTACGGAATTCTCTGCACCAGTATGTTGTAGTGTATTCATGTTCCACACAAAGAGTGGCCGTGGTTGCATTTATTGCTCGTAATACTTTGTGTATCGTAGTATCGTTACGTTTAATGCACTGATTCATACGGATATAAACTTTCATGTATGTGTATCAATTGAATTGAATTCACTTTCAATTCCATTAATATCATATTGCCAACTAGACATTAATAAACTACGCACATTGAAGGGAGAACTACACAGAGATCTGTACATTTCATCCACATCAACGCTTGTACAAAGGCAACATTAGTGCACAGCAACACAATCTCAGCATTTGCTTTGAGTATGCTTTTGAGTTGAATGAAAACTGAACTTATTACTGCAAGTACTCCATGACTATGTTTTGCTGTCGTATCGCAAGATAATCAAAGCCAAAGAGAATTCACCAGCAGCTACATAGTACTTTTTACTATATAAAAGGGGTACATTCTATTCAATCCTCTATAGTCGACAGAAGATACGAGACAAGACAGCAATCAAAAATAATTCCAGCAAAAACATCCAGCGAAAAAGCAGCTAACCAGTTTTTTACCACTGTTGAGGTGAAGTCTCTACGGTTCTACTATTATCATACTCTCTCTCTCCCTCTAACAGATGAACTGAACTTTGAATTGAATTCATGTAGTAAGTTTCTAATATTCAGTTCATCTCGTATATAAGTTGTGCATCCTATACAATCCCTACATACCATCTTCTTAAAAGCACAGCCATCAATTCCCATAATTTAAGATTTCGCTTTACATTAGTTACTCTCGTGAAATATTTTTTACACCCACCATTCAATTCGACTGACGTACCTTCTCTTCTTTCATTGCTTATGATGGCATAGCAGGATTCTTCGTCCTCACTGTCTCTTGCTGCATTGTGGTTTAGCGTGATTAAATGGAATCCTCCTCTGTTTGGAAATAATTGCAAGGTGAATTCATTCTAGATACTTTTTCATATATATTATACTATATCGCAATAAAAAGAAGCAATAATCATTATCCGTGGGAACATCGTTCAGAGTTTACCTAATAGTATGGTCTTAGAGTGTAACAGCTGATAAAGATCGTTGTTCCAATCGAATGTTCATCTAATGAACGAGAATTTTCTTTATTGTCGATGTTGATGGGTGGAACGATGGAATTATTATTGCTTTAAAAACGCATACAAGAAGTAATTGAACAGAACAAGTACTAATATTATTTTCTGAAATTTAGACTGTACATCAACTTTCATTGAAACAAAGAATCGAGTTGCGTTACATCAACTAGAAGTCGTTGCGGTAGCACACCAGATACCATCTATAAACTGAGGAATTTCATCACAAATTCATACCTTACTCACTTTACATCATCATGACCAAGATAGTTCTATTGCTGTCATTATTATCGCTATCTGTCCACCAAATGCTGGCATTGCAACAACAAAAATCAAGCGCAGACCAGAACAGATATATCATTGAAAATCCTTTTAATGACAATGATGTTGCTGCAACCCCTAAAAATCGTGAAAACAACGGTCACGAAGTCGGCGACAAAGCGACGACGACCAAGTCTTCTCACAACAGATTTGAAGATCTAAACATTTGGGCTGTTTTAGTGGCTGGCTCCAATGAATACTACAACTACCGACATCAGGTAAAGTGAAGCGTAAATTACACTTTCAGTCTAAGCCATTCACTTGGTTAGAATTCATTTAGCAAGTTCTCATCTCATGCGTGTGACAAGGACAAGCAACCAAACCACCAACGTAGTTACGGAATACTTTGTCTAATCTATGGTTACAAAAAAATGACGCTCGGGGGGAATTGTTGCAGAATACATTAGCGTGTGAGGGGATCATGTCTCCCACTTCCGGTCTTTTGCCAAATTGGTGGAGGAGATCTTTTAAGACTTCAATTAATACTTAAGCAGTAGTATAGCACAGTAAACTCTGCCAAGCATAATATTATTACGTATCTTTATGTAATAGGACAGAGGGAATTGACGCAGAGACATTAAATTCTGTGAAAATCTTTATGTGTTTATAAGTACCATGTACTTATTGTTGCTTTGGGTCTTGGCTGGTACAACGAACCCCTTTCAACGAGATAAGATGCACAGAATGTGTAGAAAAGATATTCATTTTTTGTTTACATGATGAATTATCTCACTAAAAATGTATATCATGTCGCGCAATATAAATTCAAATTGGTCTTAGTAGGAGAAAAATAGTCTCTTTGCACTTTTTATTCATTGCACACTATCTGATGGTCTAATAGTAGTGGTACACTTCGTTCTATATTTATTTATTTAGTCGCAGTAGGTGGCTACCACTTTAGGTACCTTCTCTCTATGGGAAATTGCGCAATTTTTTATGAGAAAAATGCGAATTCACGTAAGTGGTCGTTCAGCTTTGTGCATCGTATTGTTTTGCTACCGAGCAACTTGCAACCAACGAAGCCAAGCCTGGTTAGAAGCTGACATGTCAGTTGACAAAGAGTTATTACGGTTTTGTTAGTTGTTCCCCGGTAACAAAAGAATTCTAAACCTGCTGCTGTTGGCGGACGTAATGCAACAAAGCCAAATGGAAGGTTGAAACAGCATATATTTATATACACTTTTTAGATAATAGATGTGCTCGTGTATCTGTAATACCATTTAAGCAATAACATGGAAATACATAGTAGATGACCTTTATTTTATTTTCTTCTCTAGGCTGATGTGTGTCACGCATACCAAATTTTGCGAAGAAATGGCATACCGAAGGAAAATATCATAGTTATGATGTACGATGACATTGCCTACAACGAAGAGTAAGTAGTCTTTCTACATTCATATTAATAAATGATGTCACTTTCTTCTGATGCCTTTGTGCTAGTTTGCGATTATATGATATTATATTACAATTCTATTACCATAAGGAGCTTTATGTTAAAAAAAGGCTTTGCACAAAGTGCCGCTTGGCATGGCGCTGGTTCTTTATAAAATTTCCCCATAAATTATGATTTTAGCGAATATTGTATACCGAGAAGTCGGTGGGTCTCTCAAAACTAACAATGAGTATAATGTGTATATACGTATACTATACGGGCATAGTAGATTGGTATTAAAATCCTACTCGCACCTACCTAAGATGTTATAGTGTGGTCAAAGGTGACGAGAATTGTAGACAAAGGAATAGTATGCATATCCACCCAGGTAGTCTACGATAAGATTATTATTATAAACTGGATGTGAAGTCAAAGCTAAAGCAAAGATGTTATGCCTGTCATTGTCACCAGTCTTAATGCACGGCTGAGGACAGTGGTTCCAGTTTGCCGCCGTCATTCCCTAAGATTCGACGAGGATAGAGCTCCGACTGACGAGACTAATTCCATGTGAACATATTTGCCATTTGTCATCATGTCAGATCCCACAGTCAACTCAACTCACACAGCTCTCTACAACTCCTTCCACGCACACTGAGAGTCGTATCCCGCTGATATATGCACCTTAATGTTCAGTGTCATTAAGATCAATGATATCCCCTTTTCTTTACTTTTGTTTTTCATTCGCTTCCTTGTGGGGTACCCGTCTTCTCAGATGTAAAAACTTGAATTTCTTTTCCTCTCACCCTGAAGATGCATGATTCCCTTCCATGGCACAGCATTCATATGTCACATTATTACCATGATTATTCCTCCTTATTGCCTTCACTTTAGGAAAATTGATGCTGGTCTCTGATCTGGTTGAATGTGTCAAGGTAAGCTATTGCCAAGGGGAATCTACCAGTAATGCTCTTCTTTAACCCGCTTCATTTGATTTCGTTGGCTTTCCTCTCGATTTCTTGCCTGCGTATTATGGAAGAATTCCAAATTATTATTGATCATTTGTTGAGTAGCCATGAAATTTCCCCGTCCCTGCTATTGACATTGTAATCCACAATTCAAATTCATTTCGGAATCAAACTCGTCTACTTTACATCAATCCTAACCAAACATTCCTATAATCAATTTCAAGGTTGTCCTTTTTCAGTTAAGGTATCACATAATGGTATTTTATGGTTCTTTGGTATTTTCGGCTACCAAATAAAAAGTAAAGCAAGGCCAGAGAGTCTTAAAAATCGATGTAAACTCTATCAGCAATCTATGATGGAAAATTGATAGGTGGGCAGTGCAGCCGCAGATAAACTGAATCAAAAGACATTCTGAATTCAATGGAAGAATTGCCACCGCCTTCAAGCAACGTACTAATGCGGACACGTAGGAAATTCATATGATTATACAACGGTTTCTAAACTACTTACAAAAGAATAAAACGTATAAAACTCGAACTGAAAATCTTCCCTGTTCCATTCACCATCCTTTCGGGAATGAATAAATGAGTACGTGGTAGCCTCATAATAAAGTAATCTTGTAACCCAGTTATATGTATAACTTTGTAGTATACCAACTGCAAGGGGTTAGTATCAGTCAGCCTTGCCCTAGCTTTCAGCGTGCGTGGATGATGGGGTAAGAGTAACCGTAATACTGTGGACTGTAGCCACCAAGATATTATTGATACTGGAAACAGAATGAAAAGGCCACATTTTGGAGCGAACGATGTCTGTCTATAAAGTATTCAGTAACGTATCAAGGCTACCATTGATGGCCAACCGAATCGAGCCAAGTCCAGTTTAGTCAGTCAAACCGAATCCGGATTATTGACTGGTTGAGCGGACAGGATGGAGTGAATGGTAAACCGTAAACCTACTCTTCCAGCCCAGGCCGCCAGCTCTGAACTGTACAAGAGCCATAGGCTGACCCTCTTCTTCATTTCCTCTCCACAATACCCTTCTACTCTGTTCTATCACTTTTTTCTGTTAAATTTCTTGTTCACAAGAATAGTAGTCGTCGAATGACAGAACGAGAAGAAAGAAAAGGATACTTCTATCTTAACAGTAGAAGGGAACAATAAGCTTTCCTCTCGCTCTCTTTCACTCTTTATGGCAATTCTAGCATTTAATGAATTATAGAGTAGAACCATTGATTTTCAATCATGCTTCTGTCTACGGCTATTCTGAATGAACTGAACTACTAAAACCATGTATGTACACGTAGGTACATAACTAAGTATATATTATATGGTAGTAACTCGTTGGAAAAGTATCGAGCTGTGCAGTTTCGTTTTTCGTCTGTCTGCTCTCTTTCTTTACACTCGCCTTTGTGTATACACATTCGAGTTTCCTTCTACAGAATACTTTTAGGATGGGGTTCTAAGGTTCTCAGTTCTCTATTTATTCACAATGCTTTTATATTGTCTTCTTCGAGTAAAATTTTTATGTTCCCTTTCGTACGGAATGAGTGAACTCTGGGCCGTCTTTGTCACAAGGATCTAATGCTGACGCTTAATTTTCTTTCTTTCCACACTCGGTTATTCCCTTATATTTAGTGACAAAAACATTTTGTATAGACTCAAATAAACAACACGTAAAACGCGCATCGTCTACTTTTCAAATTGCAGACTCTCTAATTCTAACAATTTTATCGTATTTTTTATCTACCTATAAACTAGGCTTTAACCTAAATCAAAAATAAGTGGCTAAATTGCACTGTGGGTAGTGCGAAAATACGACTAAATGCAAGATACTATGTGTAAACAACAATAGTAATCGTATTCGTCTCCAATACCTTTTCTAATTGGTTGTTGTTTTTTTCTAAATTTGCTAAATGTTTACACATCGCAACGCAATGTCTAAAATATCAGAATATTTAATATCAATCCCTATAGAGTAGATTCGTATTATTTATAGTGTAGTAGGTACATATAAGTATACGTACTTAGTACGAAGCGAATTTAAATTTGATTGTCAACATATTTATATTACCTAACAGATTTATAGAGACATCAGTGTTTGTACTTTGAGACATTAATTTTGGTCGTATTCAAAAATGAAATCTGCATCACAAATTGAAGAATATAAGTATATAACCTTAAAATTATAAATCATCTTCAATGTGTACGAAAGCTGCTTTAAACTAATGATAATTAGGAACCATCCTATTCCAATGTAAGGCTCAGATGTAAACTTACGACATTTACGACTTGAGAAAGAACTCTGAAACTTCATTCATTATCTCTCTCATTGAATCGCATCAACAAAGTTTAGTCAAAAGTACTCTGTCGGTAATCTTATTTTCTCTAAGTGTAATTACTTTTGAACACTTAATCGTAAATTTTATTTTATCCACACTTCCAACTGCCTCATTGTGTTTTCTTGTACGTTGTTATTAATTACTACTTAATTGAATTGCTTTTCTCAATCGCCCCACCCAATTTTTCAACACAATCACACCATTACAGGATACACTTTGGTGTAAAATAAATAATAGCAGTGAGTACAGGGCAACTTGACTAAAAGAGCTGATACCCTGGATGACAGATTTTAAACGGGGCTTCTAATTCTTTTTTTGGGGGTATGATGACTATTGTGTGTAGTAGGTATTTCCAATGGCTGGAAATTCATGTGCTAAATGTTTAATATTTAATGTATGCGCTTGGTGTTTAACTTGTGACTTCCAGAATAAGTCACCTAATTATGTGCGAGTGTGATCTGCCTGTCCTGTTGATGCTGAATGACTCGAGTCATTCTTGTTTATTCTTAATAGTTATTATAATTATTGTTTACTACTCAATTTATTAACATTAATAACAAAAAGAATAACTGAAATGGAAACAGAATTGTGAAAATAGTAATTGAGGTGGGAGCGAGATCGGTGTGCTGTTGAACTTCATTTAGATAGGAGACCACGCAATCTGTTGAGGTTGTGATTTCTGCGTTGGCAACTTGAGTGTGGTTGGTTACAAAAAAATAGGATAAAATTCCAATGCTAAAGGAGACAAGTCCGCATACAAATTCTATACCCTCTGTTGTCAACGTGGGCAACATTTAAATACTGTGGTTATATGCATGTACAAAAAATCTGATTCCAATAATTTTTTTTATAGGAATCCCACTCCTGGTATTATTATAAACAGACCAAACGGGTCGGATGTTTACGCTGGTATTGTGATCGATTACAGTGGCAAGGTAAGAGAAAGTTGTGACTTTTGCTAATTCAATAGTGTAAATTCTACAAAAGAATCATTATGCCTTCACTTATGTAGGTTTTTTAGGTTAACAAAGCGTTGTAATTAGACTCTATGTACATGAATATTATTTTTTTGAGGTTGCTTCCAAACAAATACGTTTGAATTTATGAACTGCGTAGACAGTAAGCTTTGAAGTAAACAAGAGGATTGAAAGTGAAACTGTAGTGCAACTGGCTACAATGAAACCTATTAAGCACAAGTGTACCTTAACTTTTTGCTCTAATGAATGGGATACAGATTATTGAATTAAACTAAATTGGTAATTGGATCCTTCCGTTTCTTACATTATTCCGCTTTCTTTGTGAATGCCCCAATTTTAACGCTTTAAACTTTTGTCTGAACGATTTACTGTGCAGCTGTATTTCTGGAAGGAAAGTCTTCTAATCGCATTCACAGTTCCTGTTAATCATATTAAAGGCAATGTAATGCGTTACATAAGAGAAACGACCGTCTGTACCATTTTCCAGCGATTAATCTGGCACACTGCTAGGAAAATAGCAAGTGTATGCCAGTAAGAAAAAACCTAAAATTTATTTCCAAAAGTGTGGCAAAGACTGCAATATTTTATTGTGCAGTCTTTTCTGTTTTTCTTTGAAGCGGAAGGTATTTTTAGCCGGGATAATAAATTGTTATGGTGGCCGAAGCTCTATTTACAATGTAAAATGGAGGTAGTCTTACATGGTGCAGAAAGTGCAGATGTGCGGTGAGGTACCTAGTGAGCGAGTGAACTCAAATTAAACGAAAATGTTCGTCTCCGTAAGATGCCTGGCAACTGGATTTTAATGGAATTGGTTAGGGCAGAGCAAGTCTTGCCATGCCACGCAGAACTGAACGGGATTAATTCTGCTTGATGAAAGCCCAAAGAGTTTAGCTCAATTAATTCAATTTAAACTTGTCTCTATGCCTTTAACCATTAGGTTTACAAGAGAGAAAGCAAGCGTTTTCCGTATTCACCCGTTACAGCTTGTGTATACGTAGAAATAATAATTCTCTTGTTATTAGCGTGTGGCAGTGGCAAGGCATATTGGGAGCACGAGCCTCATTTACCTTCAAGCATCTTATATTAATACTTTATCACTATCCCTACAATATGGATTCTATCATAAAACTCCCCGCAGAGACAGAATCTGGCCAGAAATCTTTCCCTGATTGAAAAACGAATGTTGTTGCTAAATGAATAAATTTCATTTAAAAATTCAATCAATTTACTACTACTGTAGAAATTTTATGTGAAAACTTTTTCTTGTTGCAGAATGCTTCTTTACCTTCCCGTAAATAATGGCCAACCACTTAAATTAAGTATACCAGTACATAGTTCTTATTCCTTCTGTGCAAACATCTTACTTGTATATTGTATAATTATTCAAAAAGTCAATCTAGGTATATTTTATTCAATCCAGTCTTCAGAGAATTCCTCAATCCACTTAGAGTAAGTCTGTGTATCTCTCAGATATCTTGGGATATTAAAAAATGATCCTTCATTTGACAATATCAATATTTTCCGTGGAAATTTTGAGATTGACAAATGAGATTTTTTACTCGTTCTGATCTAATTTATACACAAAGACTATCCTCCCTTTCCCCTCATGGCCATTCATCTTGGGACCAAGAGCACAGAGCAATAGAAGACGGAAGATAAATTTCTATTTTTATACAATATTATATAGAATGCTTTTAGTTTCAATGCTGCCAGTGTCTGCGCATTCTATATGTCAAAACAAAACAACATTCTGCAATATTAGAGCAGTGATTCGTCAATCAAAGTAACTTTTCCATTAAAGAAGCGAGCAGATCCGACTGACACAAGGCAATATAGAGAGAAGCCAGGGTGTCATGTGCTCTCCGCGGTGCCTGAAGAACACGTATGTGCACCTTATCTAGAATTGAATAACCTAAATACGTGAATGGGTATCTCCGTTTATTCGATATAGTTTCAAAGTCATAAGTCTGCGTCTCCTTTAATACAGTAGGCTACGTAGACCCACACACAGTGGATCATACCTCATTGCAAGTGAAGTTCGTATTATTTACTTTCATACTCTGGCTTTTTTATAACTCTTGCAATCTAACCATGTTTGCCTACTATGTACCTTTGGATTACTCTTTACAACCCAGTACATCTTATTAAAGTGTCTAGGCTTGACTCAAAGCAATGCACACTATACACACACATACACCCTATAGTAGTATGTATGTATGTATGTATATGTAGAAGATTGTGAGTAAAGTAATATTACATTCCCCCTATGCTCTGTAGGATGTAACGCCTGAAAATTTTATGAAAGTTTTACTCGGTGATGAAGAAGGACTGAGGGGTGTCGGCTCCGGGAGAAGTTTGAAAAGGTAAATATAGTTTCAAGTTGCTTACTACTTTATCTTATCATGCCTGGCTATCTATCTAAAGCTCACTTCACGTTCACTTGAAACTTGCAGTCGGAGTAGCTACCTACTTCTCTCCTTGTATGTAGTTTAAATCTAACTCGTACGTACATGCTTACACTACAGAGAGAAAGAGAGAGACCTCTTATTCTTTTTAAGTGTATAATGAAGAAAGGCTACTACTATTACTACTGCTAGGATATTGCTGTGTATACGTACGTACGTACGTATGTGGCACAGAGAATGGTGAGCAACTGTGTGATAGCAGTTCACGTCATCTTGAGTGAGCTCATGTGATGCGAACTGAAGGCGGTGAAAGTTTCGGGTGCGGGTAATGGAATACTTGATTAAACGATCTTCTCTGTATTTTAGTTTAGGCCCAGGACGTGTAGAATCTTTTCAGGCACCGTGTCTTTTACTTTGGCGAAGGTAGTTTGTACATTGCCATTCACTACACACACAACGTGGACTGCATTGCATTCCCTTCGATAGTCTTTCTTTTCTTCCACCCTAATAATAGAGGTAACTTTCCCACCGAAAGGATAGTATTTTAGCTACACTTGTAACTTTTTCCGTAAAGGTGTGGGCTTACGTTGTCTTCCGGCCTGTCTATATAAACTAGTGTGTACCTATTACAGATATACTGTATGTATGTATGCACAAGGAAACTTTTCTCTCTCGCACACACACTAGGCAGTGTCGAAAGTTCAAGTGACTAGGGCCACGTAGAATTATGGTGGCAAGTGTATTAGAAGAATATTGAGTATGGGAACGAAACATGGCTGCTTATTTTCCCAAGATCGTGTAAAGTAATTAAGTACAAATATCAATACTTGCTCGAGGAATCATTTACACATTATGTGCTTATGAGTAATGGGCGAATAACATATGTTTGATTGTTAGTGGATCAGCGGATCACGTGATCATCAATTTCGTGGACCACGGAGGTAACATTACACTATACACAATACAATGTAAGTATCTATACCTATATCTACTCCTATCTGTCTAATTCTCTAGGTCCCGGGCTGATTGCCTTTCCTGACGAAGAGCTCTACGCAAAGGATTTGGTGAAAACTCTGGAAAGAATGCATTCCGAAAAGAAATACGGCAAAGTGAGTGAAGCTAAGTTCTAATATTTGCTTTGCTTGACTTGGATTACTGTGCACCAGTGCTCCAGTGTAGCTAACTAAAAAGAAAAGCTCAATCAAGTTGAACTTAAGCTAAGATAGTCAAAAAGTCAATATGTGAGCACTGTATCTACGTACTGCCTTCATATTATCTGTGTGTGTAGGTAGCGGACGTGTGCTTAGCAAAGTTTTCTACTCTTTCTCTCTCACTCTCCTCTTTCTGCACTGCTCGTCTAGCTCAAGCGTGTAGTTGTCTGCCGCCTAATCCTTACTTATACTTTCTTTATCTTTGTATCACATAAAGTACTTTATCTCCTGATTGTTTATATAGCGGGGCATCGTTAGGGAACGTAGACGTTTCTCTACTACTACACATGAATCAGTCATCAGTCTTCGTAACTTTCGTTTGAGTGGTTGCATAAGATTAGCAACTTTCCTTTCCCTACTCACTTCAGATAACTTTTTGCAAAGTCTCCCAGTTAAAAGCCTTTGATAGATAAAAACAGCTGCGTACTTGAGCAGTCAATTACTAAGCGGATGCACTCACACATTGATAAAGCGAGAGCGATGCAATCTCATTCACTTTCAGAACCTTTAATAGAGATCGTATGCAAATGCAGTGAGATCTCTGATGACCCTGTTTGGGAATAAATGAAAATCAACTGGTAGAGTAAAATCACGCTTTAATAGTCTCTCCCAGTCATGCATATTCACCGAAAATACATACGTGAGTACGTCTCTAGTAATACATACATAGTATGGATACACAACTCATACTATTACTGCTTAACCTTTACTTTAGACGTATTATGTTCATACTATTTATATGTAAGATGCAAATGTGAATAGTATGCCGATTGCCATACTTAGTCTTATAAGTAGACAGGCTGTCATTAAAGGAATGCCCTCCTTTTAGCACTGTTCTCCTTTCAGATGATTTCTCGTGATTTCGTGCCGAGTCAATGCAGTAGTCACTTTAAACCATTTATTTGTATTACACAACATAAGTTTAAGATGAAAGTTTCACGGCACACCAGTTAAACTTCATTATTTCTCGAGTGTGTTCATGTCTTTGTCATATTTTATCCTGTTCGATCTTATTCTGCCTGCAGTAGTTCTGCAATACTTACTGCATACTATATGTATAATATAGAACATTCGTAGTTTGTAAGTTTTCTTTCCCAAGTTTCGGGCAAAGAATTTAATATTTTTGCCCATTCGAACGGAGATGTAAACCCCCCAACATACAGTATAATAGCTGAAGTATCCCTACAATATTTACTAGATTACGGACGACTCGTATATATTGTATTTTTATTGCTAAAATGTTTTTCTTCCTCTCTTCTGAGCAAAATGCGTTTCATTTGTTTCGCACACGCACACAAATAGAGAAAGTGTTCCGTAGATTTGTAGGCGAACTGGAAGACTACCGAAACCTGAAAGTCGTTAGGGGAAGTCAAATCATCGAGGAAGTGGAGCAGCATGTGACTGTGCTGACGAGTCTGTTAAATCTGCGGACACCACTTGGTCAATATTGTATTCATTCTTGCATTAGGAATTCTGCACGTCATACACAAGTACATAATATATGAAAGCTTCGTATCTAGCCTCTGCTACTTTAAGTGTGACGTGTTCTAGTAGCACAGTAGATAGATTAAGCTTAGATTAGGGTGGCAAGATGTAGGTTACACGTAATGAGAAGTGTAGCAACGGTAATGTAGCATTCTAGTTCTAGTCAATATTGTAAAATCTAGAGATACTACTTCTCGTAGTTCACGCAGAGAAACACATATAGACTGTTTTAGTAATGTGTGTATGCGCGTCTGTAGTAGACGTACTTCTGTAGAACATGTGCGTGCATTATGTACCAGAGAGTCGTGTAGGGAAAGCATTGATGGCAAACCTCTTGGCTGGACGTCTGAATTGGCAAATAGCTGAGCTGAGAGCATTAATGTTGAGAAAATCTAAGGTTCAACTAGGTTTTCATGAGGAAGCTTGAAAATCTAATGAAGGAGTTCAAGATAAGTCAAGCAAGTGAAAGGAAGGGTAGGGAGCGTGTGTGCCTCGAGAAAATGTCTTGCACCAAGGTGCTCACTCACACACCCGACCCACACCACACAAATATAGCTTCTTGAAGACAGCTAACAGTACATACACACGCAGAGAAAGAGAGCCGGAGTGAGGGAACTGCAAAGCTATTGACTTTTAATGACTAACATTTCCGCTCAGCAATCCAATCTAATCTAGTCGTAGAAGTGCTACCATAACAAATACTATGTTGGCTACATCCACTGCTTACTACGCACACATTCTAGTCCTTTGATCACATCATCACATTACATTAGAGGTAGCTATTTGCCTATCTACTACTGCCCATCCTCTAACTCCAATATCTTAAAAGCTACTCATCCACCGCTACCAAAGTAACAGTAGCTACAACAACTGGTTTACTACTACTACTACGTAACCCCTACTACTGCTGCTGAGGTGCATCTATTTTAAACATTCAGAGAGATGTACAATATCACACTCGGTATTGGTTAGAGAGTAAAGGTTGGCAGAATCGTCTGACTGGTTAATAGGTAGAAGGTTATAAATTCAAAAAATTGTCCGTCACCCATAAAAACACAGAAAGGTTCAAGGCACCGAACACTAAGGCTTGAGTGCCTCTTTCTTCAATGTTTCGCAATCTGTTATAATCAGGGAGACGATATGCAGGCAAAAGTGTTCTAACCGCTTGATCTTACACATCAATGACTTCGTTTCCACACGTTTCATGACTACTATCTTTAGAGCTTAAATTTTTACAGTGCATATTTTTGCATATTCCAGTTGATAGAGCATATTGCATATGCACGTGCATATTTCGGCTTTTATAGCATATTCTTGCATATTTTGCCATAATTACCTGTTTTTGCATAGATTTTGGTGTTTTGGTGCATAATTTTGAATTTAGAGTTTATTCGAGCATATCACTCACTAGCTTTTATATTTTAGAAAAACATTCTTCGACGTCGAACTGCTGAATAATTATTTTTGGTAAGCATTTTTGAGAATATTTCGGGAGATTTTTTATGAATCCATACATATTTTCCGATTTTAACTGCATATTTACGTGCATATTTCGACTATTTTTAGGCCATATTTGCATTCATATTTTTGTGTTTTTAAGAGCTTGCATATCCCCTCTCTGGTTATAATGCAGGGAAGCTTATTGATCTTATAAGACAATGCTTGCTTAGTACCAATCATATTCATATTTTGCAAGGAGCTGTTTGAGGAACGATTGGTTGGATATGCATATAGAGTATGTACAGCATAATGAGTATATTTACAATAAGTAGTGGAATATTATTTAGTAGATTGTGATTAAGGAAACGAAACATTGAAAAGAGATTCACTGAAGCCTTATAGTTAGGTGACTTGAACATTTCTGCATTTATGGGTGCGCTTAACGCGTTACCCATACTCTCCAACCAATTTCGCTTTAAGATGCATATCTATTAGAGTGTAATACCTATTCGGAAATATCCAGATATCATAACTGCATTTCTTCATGGTTTTTTCAGCTAGTGTTCTACCTGGAAGCGTGCGAATCGGGTTCAATGTTTAAAAACTTGCTGCCAAGCCATTGGAACGGTAATCATTTCCATATTGACTTTTACTCCAAATTTACCCTTTAGTTGTCTACCATTTCTTCCAGGCCGTCCGTGTGTGTGTGAAAGGAGCTGACGATCGTGTCACTATTAACTGTCGATGTCTGTAATAAATGTTGGTTGTTCTCTCAACAGAAGTCGTATATGCATACGCACTAGTAAGAAGTAGCAGAAGGTTCCTTCTGTTTCCCAAAGTCGATGGATAAATGCTTCATGCTTTCCCTTCAATCCATTCACCCGTATCTTTTTCACTTTAGTTCACTCGTCCTCTTTTTCTTCATCAGCTTTCTTCCGGCGGACTTTCACTATTTCAACTTTCACTTCGTTTTCGCTTCTCTTCCCTTTTGGAATTCCATTAAAATACTTACTTATCTTTCCCTCGGAGGCGCCTATCCTTGACTTTCCTTATGCATATATACATCACACCCTCTGACGTACAGTCTGAAATACTGCGACCGCTAGTACGCCTAACGAAGTGAATCCAATATACCGTTGCAAGATATGTTAGATGGGAAATTGATCTTTTATCGTCTGAACTTTTTTAATGCATTACGATATTATACGAGTTTTTTCTTGGACATTGCACTTTATTAAGATGAACTATATTTACATTGGTTTACTGTGTGTGGATAACATGGTTGAGTGTTAGCATGGATTAAGTAGAAGATTTGTAATCAAAATTAATGACCTAAGTTTCTGGTAAGTTTAATTTTTGGAAATATGATAAAATGGGCAAAGTGTTTCCTTCAATGCTTCTGTCTTTATCAGTAACTACATTTTATAGATACAGAAGTTCTTAACTTAAAATAAGTAGTTAAATGCAGTTTTCCATTTACGCTTCATGTAAATCGTTCTCGGTCTCTTTTCATTCGCCACCACCACCACCACAGAAGGAGGCATTCTTCACGTTCGTAGTATAGTGTGTAAATATAAGAAGTGATAATCGATGGAAGTTGGATAACCCAAAGTGGAAAGTGGATAGTGGTTGGTCTACTTTGGCCTACTCTGCGAGTTGCCTGGTTGCCTCTCTTTTTCTCTCATTTCGTCGTCCTCTGTTCTTTTCTATCTCATCCAATTCATTTAAATAGATCTTTGTGATTTGCTAGACAGAGACAGCATTTTGCAACAGCCTCGATGTAGTTTCTTCTTTACTTATTCCATTTGATACATCGACTGAAGTGCGAACCGCGTGGAAAATAATCTTAAGTTAGTTATTTCACTAGAGAAGTATTTCTATTACACACCAATATTAGTAGTCAGCCAAGCTGAAAGCACTGACTGAGTACCTATAGATGAATCGCTAATATATCCATGGAAAAGCAGAGAGCGGGCGAGCGAGCGAGAGAAAGAGAGAAAGAGAGAGAGAGAGGTAGGCAAAAGGAAGAACGTTTACGTCTCACGCCTCAGCTAATGTATTTATGGTTTGAGTTGCATGGCAATGGGAATTGGGAGCCAGTTCTTACAGACTGTCTTTACTTTTAACCAAAGTGAACTAACAACGAAGGAACTAGGGAAAAATCAATTACATGCTCAGATGCCATTCCTTAGTTTATGTTACGTAACTTTGTGTACATTCTGTTGATTTCGCTGCTGTGGTGGTTAGCTTCTGTTGTTGGTTAGTAGGAGACGAGAGTTCTCTCTCTGCTCCGGAGGATTGAACTGTTCTGGTCTCTTAGGTAGTTATTTCACTTTGTTTTGGTTTTTGTGCCAAAATAAATGTGAAGGTCGATGGCTCCGCCATTTCGTTCCCTCTCGATCCAGGGAAATCATATTAAAAAGCTTGATTTATTGCTTTATTACGTCGTTTCTATTGTAGACATGCAAATTTCTTATTGCTAACAGCCTCTTTAATTTTTATTACGAACGAGAAACCTGCTTTGTTTCAGAATGCCCTAATGGTTCTCCAAATTCCAGAATTCAATCAGAACGTTCAAACAATTTTAGTGTGTGCAACCACTTCAGACTTTAGACTACAGACTATACACTAACTATAGGTCTGGTAAAATACCGAAACTAAGGGAATAAACACAGCATAACATATCCCATCGTACTGACCACTCTATAGCGACCAAACGCTTAAATATTTTAAAAGTAGCCTATGACCATTGATGGAGTAAGAATTTGTGGAATTACACCTGCAACTCTATTTTGGTCAGAGTAATAGTGAGCTATAGAAACATGTATAGCTATATAAAACGGCAGCAATTTCACGTACTAATAAATAAACGCAGTAAACATCCAGCTGTGATTATGTGATTCAATTGTTTAAGAGTTTTGCTGTTCAATCCCACGAAGAATTATAAACATTAGCTGAAAATAATGATTTCATTACAAACACACTTCCCCGCCGACCACCATTCTCTCTGCGGAAGTTTTCGGTGTCATCGTATGCAAATCCGAACACATTTTCAACTTCAATTATATAAAATGTCGGTTGAATTACGTAATATTCAAATTTATTTTGTTTCCTGTGAATAATTACAGTTTCCCCACATAATCGTATGTTACTGTCTGAGCACAAGCATCAGGTTGGTAAAATTATTGCCCCTCGGTTGAGTCGTCGGTCACATACGTAACCGAAAAATAAATTTTATCGTAGTCCTTACTTTTTCCAAACCTTTTACTCGAATGAATGGATTAAATCTGGTTGGCACTTACCGCTTTCTCTCTCTCCGTTCACCCTTTGGCAAAATCTAAGTCAGTAAATGTATTATATGGTGATTGAAATGGTTTCGTCGTAAATATTTAAAAGATCCTCAAAGATTTTCACGCTCTGGTCTGATGTGACGTTGTGCAGTTCATTTTATGGGATATTTCATTGCCCTTGTGTGATATTCTACAGAACGAGTCTCCCCGCATTCATGGTCGCACTGGTATCCAATGGGTCTCAACATTGTTTTTGTTACGACACTATTTCCTCTGCTCGAACTGCTTCGAATTTCGGGACTGCAGTTTATGTATTGTCTATTTTGCAGTTTTCGCTACGACGGCAGCCAACTCGGTAGAGTCTTCTTATGCCTGCTACATGGACGACTACAGAAATACTTATCTTGGGGATGTCTATAGTGTGATGTGGATGGAAAATGCTGATCAGGTAAGCACAATTTCTTCCTATACTGTTATCACATTCATATTCATACACTTCTCTTCTACCACAGAGCAGAAAGAGAGAGAGAGAGAGAGAGAGCAGGAGAAGCAAGAGAACACTTTTGTCAAATTTAGCGTGTGTATCTCAGGAGTAGTTTAGCGGCAGTCAGTCACATATAGGTATACTTGAGCAGACAATGAAACGCGCCCATTGTGTACAGTCAATAGCAGCTCTAAATGCATTTTCATCTATCAGCTCTGCTTAGTTGTTCCCTACTCCTAAATCAATTCACCACTTTCAACTTTTCTCTCCCTAAGGTTTTCTCCTCCACTATAAGTGGTAAGAGCTGAAGTATGTCTTCATTTTTTAGCATCAACCGTACCACCATCACCAAAATTCTATACTCAATCTAATAATTCCCCAATGATGTCGTAAATTTTTTTACTGCAAAGTCCCGATCCATTTTGAATTGCAGAGTTAATACAAATATACCCACGAGTATTCACTATATAGATTTTCTGTTGAGTTTCTATTTCTTTGTTGGACGTGTCAGTGTTATTAGAGGCAAAATCCTTTTTAAAAGAATTTACAATGCAGCATTTTTCTCTTCTGGAATTTCCACTTCCTTTCACTAAACATTTCATCATAAGTCTAGCACAAACTGCTTTTTTAAACTAATCAGCATTATATAACCAAATTCGATGACCTGATTAAACTGTGAGTTGAAAATGCAGCATTTTACCTTATTTAGTTTCTTTTTTGTATCGAAATTCTTAGAATCTAGTTCTAAGAACACTTTTGCCAACTGGCAAAAACTACTGTAAGATAATCTGGCTCGTTTGTTTGATTTTTCGACGGGAGTTTGTTAGCAGTCACTCTCCTTCTGTTTTTGAAAGGCTCGTTTCTTTCATTTCACTTCTTATTTCATTTGTAAACGTATCGGAGAAAAGAAAGCCAGCCTCTAGATTAGAAGTAACGTTGAAACGCCGAGCCGTACAGTAACAGTAAGTAAAGAGGAACATTAATAGGACTACAAGAAATAAATGTAGAGTACAACTACATGATACTGAAATAAAGTAGTACTCACATACTACCCTCTGCGTGGAAGAGTTGAGTAAAGGAAGGACTTAGCAAACTGCTCACTGTAACCCTCTATATGGTAAGTAATGATTTCCTTTCAGTTTCACGTGAAAGATTCTGTTCAGTTCCCCAAAATCTGCTTCGTCTTTTATCGTTCGTTACGTTACGTTGGTTTCCCTTTGACCCTATACGCTGTGCAATGGAACAGAGTACAATTTACTATAGTAAGTACAGCCTCCTACACAACACATATATTAAATATATACTCGTATAAGAAATATATATGTATTATGGAACTACGTGCCTTCCTGATTTCATTGAGTGAAGTCACCAGGGAAAAATGAGCTCTTAACAGATGTGTTGTAGTAATGCACAGGAGCAGGTATGTACCATGTAGTCATTATGTAACAATAAGTGTTTTGCTTAGTATCTCACTGCTACTACAACTTCTATATATCATTTATAATCGTATAATTCAGTTTTACTGTTTGGCCGAGTACAAAGGAGCCAGAAGTGCAGCCTTAGATTTTCTTTGTTAATAATAATACATCTCTTAGCGAGTAAATAAAAGTTTGAATCCTTACGGGAACAATTCGTTTAGCTGATTATGTGAGTGCATGAGTTTTTGCAGCTGGAGAGCTTGATAGAGTGCTGCAATACAATCTTAATAATGCAGATACCTAAAGAGATGATTCTATTACACGTAGGAAAACTTTCATAATAGTGTACAAACATTTGAGCACACATATATTTTTCTGACTTTTTCAGCTACAAATCTGTATAAATATATAAGATAGTAATAGTGTGCTGCGGGACAAAGGAGTTGAAGTTGGGCTCTGTTCTGACTTCATGAGTGAATGGATGGGAACGATGCGAAGCCAACTTGGATTTAGATTTCGGTTTGTAACAATGCTATACTAGTACATAATATAACACCAAAGACTTACACAGAAGTAGTTGGTTAACTTATCGACAAATCCGCCTTGACTCAATTTGGCACTTAGCGTGATTTTCCTGTGACTTGTCTTGGTGGCTGGTTGGCTAAATCTTGCTGTTGAATTGTTGAATGCAATATACAGGGTTTACATAAAATTCCCAAGTGTATTTCCCTGTATTTTATTATATCCTTGCATGCATCACACTGTCACATCATTACCCTTTATAATAAGTTGTGGCAGAGGAAATCATGTATTATAATGATATTCGACAATGGAGAATAAACAACGATATAGGGAAATGCGATAACGTATAGTTGCATTGGCAATAATGCGAGCATATTTAATACAGATTGATATCACTCGTCACACATCACCCTGTACTCTGCTCCATTGTGGCTGATAGTTAGATTATACTGTAGAAAGGGGAGCTACGAGAGGAAAGAGGGTCGCCGTGAAAGTGAGACTGATAATAGAATACTCTATTCAATGCAGCTGGCTTACACTCACTCATTCAGTCAGTCACCTATTGGTAGTGAGTTGGGAAGGCTGTTCTCTCTCGTCTACTGCTTCTACCACTGCTACCTACTATGTGCTATTCGATGAGATTGTATTGTATGATTTAATGTAATGTGGTGCTATGTGACCTGAAAGGTGGATTTGGTGTCGGAGAGTCTGCAGTCTCAATTCTTGGTTGTACGCAATGAGACAAACACGAGTCACGTCCAGGAGTTCGGGGATATGCGACTGAAGTCTTTGCCCGTAGCGGACTTTCTCGGAGTTTCACAAAGCCACATTGTTCATCCTCAAGTTGAGGTTTGTTACATTTTCGCAATACCACATACACGAACAGATACGCTTTTCAGAATGGCAAACTTAACTAGGCTAATGTACTTTAGTTTTGAGCTGAGAACTGGTTCCTCCAAGCCTTTATTATAGTGTTTGTGCTTTGGTGCCTTTGTAGTTCTAATAGCTAATCTCCCGAGTCTGTGGCCTTTGGATTTTCATACGAAATGAAAGTGCAAGTCGTACGCGAAGCCGCTGCTGTTCAAACTTAGACTCGTCTATCTGGTAGATAATTGTTTGCTTACAATTCTCTATGAAAACAGTCTCAAAACGTAACGCAAGCAGCGTTGATTTCACCAGCCATTACTGTAAAAGGTACTACGAGCTACCGCAACCTCAACGAAATCATTCCACAAGCTTTTAGCTAGCTCTGCTTTTGATTTAGTTTGGATGACGTTTGGATGTGTTATGACAAAGACATGCCTTTCCCAAATGTCTCCATGCTAAATTGTTTTGCCCATATTTCTGCTCGTATGAGCATGTTACGATTTTCCCATTTGATTGTCATCCCTATCATGTCAATCTTCTGTCGGACAAAACAGCCAGAAATCCCTGAAGACAGTTTCGTTGATTGAAACGTCCATATGCAATAAAAGATTGTGTATCCGAGCTCTGAAAGAACATGAATTTATTACGCCGTTCAAGCACTGTTCCAAGAACAAAGCTGGAGCACCGACATTGTCTGCCTTTTAAACGGAAAGGTGAAGTCACTTTGTTTTGCCGTCATTCACGAACTAAACAGCTGAATGTGAACGACGTAGAGATTTCCTAATCAAAATATAAACATTTATACCTCGAAACTCACAATCAGTTAAAGAAAAATGAAACAAATATCA
>JABASC010001447.1:0-23411 GCA_019776185.1 Plutomurus gul | reverse complement strand
TTTATGAGACTTTTACTTGGTTTTGCATATTGAGTTTATAGACAATTATAATGCGACATTAAACTCCATTACATTTATGTTTGAAATGTTATTTTTAAGCAAATGTTTTAAACGGGGAGTTTGATTTTCTTTTCTTCGGTGGACTCGATATATTAATTTCCAATTAAACAATGAAGTTGGGCCCTTGGCTTTTTAACTGATTTGGATTATGTTTCCATAGAGTTAAAGTTATTCATCTAATAATATATATTATCAAAATAGAACTAAATCAAGGAAAAATTATTATAAAAGGCATGAAATGTGAAAAAATTAAACGACTGTAAAAATGGGAGAAACACCCATGGGAAAAAGCTTTTGCGCGGAACGACTTCGACTGTATTTAGTGCCGAGTAAAACTAATGTTTATGAAAATGGTATCGGGATAGAAAAGATGAAACGAGTCTCTCATCTGTATTCTCCTTGCTAGTTGCTGGAGTTGTGGAACTTCCTTTTGACCGCGTCCTCTACGATTAACTTACATTAAGGTGTAAGATGAAGGTATATTGAATTTGAGGTAGAAAGGGAAGCCGCAGCGTAATTTCAGTGATTCAGGAACCACAACAAAGATTTGCGTTACACACAACGTATACACTTTCAGGCACTATTGACTTTATTGGTAGTCTTTATTTATTTAGTTCGATCAACGATTACTGTATGCTTTTCGAAAAGATGCCGATAGCCCTTTGAAGCTTTTATCGACCAAGCGCCGCTCTGGAGCCGACAATCGTACACCTTTTCCAATCAACCAAATCTTGCAGACTATTATCAAGACCAACACATACAGGTAAGAGAAACCCCAACGTAACTCGACCAGACCACATCTGTATTATGTAACAGTACAAATTTATATAGATCTCTAATAAATCCATCAACCATTCAATAACAGTTCATCATAAACACACGTTTCCCTTATTTTCATCCCGACAATTTCCCCCATCTCAAATCACAAAGCTATTACGTGCCGCCGATTAACTTTCCCAGTAGGGTTAGTTCGTTCTACTTCATTGCAACTTTTTTCTTCAAGTTTGTCAGTTTCACAGTGAAGCGCCAGATTAGAAATTTGGATGGACATACATATAACACACTGGTACGCAAGTTTTAGTGCTCCACCGTATAATCTTATGACATAACACTTAGCTAGTCTACATTTTTCTTAAACGTTTAAATTTCATGATCTATACGTATGTATTATTACGATTATTGAATTGTAAGTATGTATATTGACCTAAAAATCTCAACCATAATTATAGAGTCTTTGAGTAAAAAGTAATGTTTAATAAATAACTGGAATAATTGAAAACACTTATAATTGTAATGTTAAAGTCATAATTGTGCTTATAAACGTGCACCTGGGTAGGCTCTAAAAGTATTTATCCCACTATCTTTGTAATTTAACCTGCTCTAATTTCATTTCCATCTAGTCAATGGCCTATATAAAAATAGCTACCGCTTGTAAGCCTTCTGGTATAACTTCATATAATGTATTACATCCTAATTTCAACACAATTTCTGTAAACAATAAAAGCTGGTATCGCTATTTACTTTAAGTATACATCCTTACAAAATGCATTTAGCTTCGGTTTTTTCAATTTAGGAAATAATCAGCATTCTAAATGTTATTATTATTCTGTTACCCTACCAAGCAGACCTTCTGGTCTTAAATGAATTAAAATTTCTTTGTAATCAACCTACATATATACGCACCTAAACAGATCCCACAATTGTAGTTCGTTTAGTTTTAATAGCCCCCCCGTCTGTTTATACTAGATAGAATCATGATTTCATTTATTTTCTATTCTATTTACACGAAACTAGACTTAATCTCTTTGTAGCATCTAGTTCTCTGCTCTCTATTTTTGTCTAAACTCAAGAAAAGTCCCAAGGGAACGTCTCGGACTCCATCAAAAGACCTTCTTAACGATTTGACCTGCTTCTGCTGAGACAACTCGTAAATAAGCTACCAGTTAACCAGCAGACACACACAAACAAAGCAAACAACACAAGAAAACAACGTATATGTATATGTACATACACATAATCCTTTCTTTACCAGCACACTATTACATACTCCAGTAGTTGGTGTTATTGGCTTTACTCTTTACAACGAGGATGAAGTTTGAGAATAAAGAGAAACATCTTTTTCATTGTTCGAGTAATGGTCTCGTCTCATTACGTGCACTCACTTACAGCATATCTACAAGAGGAGGAACGTTTTCGAACACAATGGGCTAATCTCGGCTAACCCCTTACTACAAATACGAGATAATCAGTGGATCAAAGACGGAGGTCACCTCCTAATACGTACATTTCTTAAATAATAAGACTGCAGGCTTACAGTCTTTTTCTCTCTGAGGGACGCCTAAGTGAATTTTAAGTAGATTTGAGTCAGGCCATGGCACATATCTCAATTCAGGGCCTATAATAACTCGGATAACTATCAGCAATAAAATAGTTAGTGGTTTTTAGAGAGCTCATACATCTAAGTATATACATATATACATAATATATATCCAAGTAAATCAAAGGGTTCCGTCCATAGAGACGTGCATTTAGTGAGCAGTGCCAAGGAACAAGTCTTCGGTGCAGCATAATATTTGGAGAGCACCAACGGATTCGTTGTTGTGTCTTGTAGCAATTTGGTGGCCAGCAGAACGTGTAAGAATCCTAATGAAATGCGATAGAAGAGCAAAGCTTTGCATATAAATAGGATTTTATCAATTCTATAATATTGAATTCATAAGGGAGAATTCTTCTTCTTAAGAAGAAGGACAGGTGTTCTGTTCTCTCCACTCTTCTCTGGACGGAATTCTTTGCCACTTGGCTTGGCTCTTTTCTCTGTTGCATCTCCTTGAGATTTTCTTTTCGTTCGTGTATCACCTGTTGCGCTCCAGATTCCCTTCACCACCTACTACAACACAAGTACACACTTTATGTACCATGTTATACATTCTGACTTCACTTAACATTTCTGTACTTGCATTTACTATACAACATGAAAAATAGTATTTAGGCCCGATCACGATGCCTGTATACATAGTCGGTGCATTTATTTTCGTCCATCCATGTGCATTGCACACCAATGGGAATTTGTACAAGAGGGGCACCGAGAGACAGAGAGAGATGAACAGATAGCGAGTTGTAAGTTGTTATTGGAATGCTGAGAGAGAGAGAGATGCATTTGTTCCCTTATTATTATTATCTTATTATTACTGCACATAGTAGTATACATTGTTTGGGATTGGATTGGGTTGGTTTGCATGGGATGTGTCATTGTGTCACTTCTCGTCTATTTATTGTTACCAATGTACCTCCATTATTTACCCACAGTTGCATTACATTCTTACTACATTACAAGTACAACTTACAAAGCACTTCTCAGCTTAACTCCTCTCTGTCCTTTTCAAGAGATTCACCTCTTTTCTTCTCTTCACTGTTCCCCAAAAATGTTTAACACAGTAATGCAAGCAGCGAGTTTAAGCCCATCGAGTAGACAAGACGTATGTTACTCATACGATTTCCATAAAAGTGGGTCAAAATCTTCCTTGACTCGATCTATTCTTGATTCTTCTCCCAGATGTTCTTCTCAGTTCTTGACTATATCGTTCCCTCTCTCTCCTTAAAGTGTTCTACAGTATAATAAGATACCGGCTACCGATTCAATGCTAATAGTAAGTAGCTCGCATGACTCTTGTTGAAGTCGCGTAGCCCCTTCTATAGGCTATTTATTTACACTCGAATCTCTGTGTACCTATAATATTATCATCGAAATTCTACCTGAAGAAACTGAAGCTCACATAAGTATAACCTCCATTCGTTTTACATTATATAAACATAAAACTGGCCACAAATATACAAGTCTGTTAGTACAAAGCCGAGAGGGGTATTACTGGAAGAACACCCGTTCGTTCGTGGTAGTCCTCTGTAGTTAAGCGACACATAATAACACACACACAGAGATACAGTAGTATGCGTTTGTGTAGCAGTAAGGAGAAATGAAAAGTAGATGGTTATGGGATTGCGTGTGGTGGTGAGTCGCTATCTCTACGAGAGTATTTCAGATGTTTGTAAAGCAAAGTATGTGCTAAGAAAACAGCGAAGGAAAGTAGTAGCTTGTAGGTTTCCTCTTGTTGTGTTGTAAATAGTTAGCTTAGCTAGCGCTCCTATTATTCAGTCATGCACATGTTCCACAATGAGACATATATACACAGATGACGATTACAATAGCAACAACGTATTATATAGGTACATAGTAACAGAATGCCAACTGAGAGAGTAGCTACTGCTGCTGCTGTATAAATAAACAACTGTGGCAAAATGCAGTAGATACTGCCTGAGATTCTCTTTCGTTTACCTATAGTTACATTCAGTTAGAATCTCTCTAATGACTTGTTGTGAGTCTTGACCAACAATGACTATCTCTCTGAAAGGGTTGACCATTTGTTCCCCAAACCCTCTAATAGGAAGAATCAATAGGATTTTAAAAGCGTATTATTGAATGTTTAAATTCCGAGTAATCGCTTTGGCATTGACAATATTTTAGATGTGGAAAGAAAAAACATTTTTTTCTTTTTAGGTACGTAGTAGTCTGTAGCAGTTCTTAGGTTTTATACAGATAATTTAGCATGCAATTTATTTGTATTACAAGAAAAAAAGTGTTTAAGATTCCAATTAGAATTAAACGGTAGCAGGAATGCAATGAGTCTGTTGGCTGCTATAAGTGTTTCAAGGGATCGTGGGAAGAAGAAAAAAGTCACCTTGCCTTGTTACTACGATATTGTTGGCAGGAGTAGGATAGCGTCGAATCTCAAAAAAAGCAGTCGCCAGCAAAGAAATTTTTTTCAAACACAAGACAACACGCTAAATGTCTGTGGTAGTAAAAACCAACGTTTTCTTCTTCATTCTCCGAGATCATAAAGCTCTGCACCATCTAATTTCCAAATTTTTGCAAAAAAACAAACTCACAATGAATTTCCTCTGTGGGAACAACGACCTCAACAACATCTACCAAAATGTAATATAACGTAACTCTTGGATTTTAAAGCAAGTATCATTTTCTACATTTGCCAAGCCTTCTTTTACGTTATTTGACTTATTGTTAGTGAGTTAGCAAAGTGTATCCATAATACTGTGCACAAGGGTGAGGCTGCATGTAAATTAGTGGACAGGGCACGGAGCACCTGAAGCTGTCATCTACAATGAATATTATTTGCACTGATAGCTTTAGCTGTACTAATTCTGCATAGAAGGTTTGCTTGAGTGCGAAAATTTGCAAGGGGTAAGGCTAGATAAGAAATGAGAATGTGCGAAAATGGCATATTGTTTATTAGATAGGGTGTAGCAGCAAGGGATGAGATGCCGACATTTCCACGCACACACAGCGTTGTTGTTGTCGAGTCATGTTCTTTCTGTTAAAATGTTGGCGAGCGTCTAATTAACAGAAAGAGTGAAATCACTTGTTGCTCCTTGATTACATATTCGCGTTCACCTGTGTGTGTGCCAGCAGCACCACTACAACTTTACTAGACTAGGTAGAACAATAAACAATACTTGAGATTAGGAGATACACTTGTATACACAGGGAGAACCTGAGATTATGAGTGTGTGAAGTGACAGAGGCTGAAGGAGGGCACAGGTGTAACTTGAACCTGAGAATATTGTGGAGCGTGTGGAAAACCAACAGAAATTTCTCCTGGGAACTTCCGCACACTTTGTAACCCAGGCCTGGACAAATATTCCTCATCCTCTCTTTTTTGTCAGACACCATCATCATCCGCCAACTGAGTCAGTGATTTCGTGAGGGTGTCATCATTTCCCTAACAATCAATCATCCCCTCTTATGATTTTCATGGAGAAATTTGTAATATCGCATTTAGCATTATTATACAGACAATAAACTTTGTGAGAAGAATCGTGGCAAATCTCTACAAAACACTTCTTCATTTAGTTGTTATGAGTTGCTAATTTGCGCTGAAATGAATCGGGTCGCTTGATTTTATATGGTAGGTATCGTTGATGTGTTGTAACAAGACCGAATCGCTGCACTCATTGTTCTCACGAGAAAGCCTTTTCATTCTCAGTGATGCGTGCAATTCAGAGCAATAACAGCATAAGTTGAGTAAACGCTTGTATGCACCATGTTATTGAAATGGCAGCTTTTGCAGGTATTCCATTGTTTATCTTCATGGATTCATATTCATGCTACGCTCCATTCTACTTTAAATGCTGGTGTTATTGTGAATGCTGCACATTTCCTATTCAGATTGCCCTTTACTAATCTCAGTCAGTCAACCAGGGTAAATGAAGCTGATATAGGAATAGCACATTTATCTATAGAAGCTTGTTGTGCACCTAAACCCAAACTTTCCTTCGCTTGCTACCTACCTTGATCTGTACACAAAAACTATACATATATTTTTTTAGTAGATGTAATACTATATATCAGTAATATATTTGTATTAACACGTGTAATATAATACTAATAACTAAATGAATAATGCCATATCATGTCCTGTCATCTCCACATGACAAATTCAGTATGATATCTTCCCATAGACCCTGCTAAGAGAGAATCCTATTCAATTTGTACATATTAGTTCCGAAAATTTATGATTCCTGAATGGTGGTATGTAATTGGAACACCAAACTTATTCACTATTTTAGATGTTGAAACAGGAATACCCATAATGATTACTTTTATCTTCTACAGATATTCTTGTTGAAGGAAAGATAAAATGTTATAGATTGAAATGCGAAAAGATTTACTATTATTACTCTAGGTGACAGTTTATAATGTTTTAAATGGTTAACGACCCTGGAAGACAAATTGAGCGTATCAGTTTCACACTGATTGATACGCTATCCGTGCATGTTCCTGTCTTCAAATGCAAATACGTATCACTTCATAATCCTTCGTTTTGTTTTTCAGTTTTGCTTTGTAAGTTATGATCATTCATTTGCATGAATAAGACAAAATGTCTACAAAAACATCATATGTACAATTTCATTTGTTTTATTCATGAATGTTTAATAAAAATTTGTGCGCTTTTAAACAACCTTTTATTTTCCATTAAAAAGGTCAACCAGCGCAGCGGATATAAAACTAAATGAGAGAATAATATTTATTTTAGTTGCATTTATAATAAGTTCATACATATTTATCTCGTATCATAGAGGAATGAGGGGCAATGTGCTGGCATATAAAAGAATACATGGTAGCAAGTACATAAATAATGAAATCTGCAATGTAGCATAGAAGAGTCATTCTTCAAAAAGAGTCATCCACTGAATGTTTTCAAGGCTCCTACAAAATTCTACTAAACGTTAACGAAGCCCAGACATGTGCCTAACAAAGGGAGAATAATTTTATTGCCTTAGTGCCATAAGTTTATATGACGTAACACGTAATGTCATACAATTTACATTATGTGTCGGAAAAATCAGCTATGCACGAAAGAGTAAATGAGCTCACATACGTACTTGTACATGTATGAAGTTGGTGTTTGTTGTGTGTAGAGGTACCGGAAAGCATTTCCTCTCCTCTATCGCTTACAATTTCAGTTAGTTGGCATTTCAGATCAGTCAAGTTAGATGAGCCCTGCCTACAATTACAGAAATCTCTCCAAAAAATACTAATCTCTCCATGTCTAAAGCATATATAGGACATGAAAGCATTTGTATGTTTATCTGTATACAAATTCTCGTGTTGCTGCTGTAAAGCAGCAGACAGACACAACGTCAACGTTAAAAAATTGTAGAGGTAAAACCTTGGAATTTGTATTTATGTATTTAATTTTGGTTGGAATTGCCGTGCAAGTGTCTCTGCGTGTGTTCACAATGTAACATCAGAATAGAGAAGAGGAAATGAGACAAGAGATGAGATTCTGTGCAGTGCTTCGACTCGGATGAGAAAATTAAATGGGCTAAACTCTAAATGTTGCTCAAAGTCCAAGTCCCACCCTTTGACGCGCTGGAAACCTGACATGTATTCTTGCCTATTTATAAACAAGAGCACAATCCGCTGTTGAATGAATGAGAGGAGAAAAGTGCGGATCTACGCTAAACCTACTATTCTCTGCTGGTTATGGTGTTGGTGTTGTACACAGTCTGAATTCATGACAAGGCTTTACTTCATTGGTGGACACACAATGGAAAAATACCTAAAGGAGCACTCGACTAGAATTTTAACCACCAAAACATTTTCGCAAAGTTAAACTTAAAGAGTCTCCAAAGAATGAAATTCCACACATTCGTCTGTGTGCGACTCATGGGATGACTATGTGGCATTTTCAACTACTGTTGCTTTAATACGTATATAAAAATTCCAATTTCTTCAAGTAACAATTAAGGTTCTCCTTATTGTTTTTCTTTCCCTGCAGTCGACGATTCTGTTGAGAGTTGAGGTATTTTGCCTAATCTTGCATTTGTAGTTCTGCCGTGCAGTTTAAATGTGGAATGAATACTTAAGGTAGAAAAATTACAAACTTTTATGCAGTAATTTAGGATTACTTATTGTCAGTGTGCCCAAGAGATACGCAAAAATACTTCGTTGTAGTAGTAATTGTATTGTGTACGAAAAGAGAATTACCATAGAAGTGACAGTACACCACCAGACAAACATTCAATTGTTTCTTGTGCATTTTTATTGTTAAAGTAGCTATTAGAACACGTGTGCTAATTTTCTATGAGTCACATGCATTAAATCTTAAATCAAATGCGCAATAGTATTTGTCTAATAATTTTTTGTGGGCGATACAGGCGTTGTTGGAAAGGAGAGGAGCACAAAATTGGCGTTTTTCAATTCTACAGACATTTACACACTAATGTAAATTGTGCATGTAGAAAATGACAAAAGCAGCACATTACTACAGTACTTGGAATGACAGAGGCCACTGATTTTTACAAAGGAACTGCCTTGATTGTAAATATTATGTAGAGAGGGCGAGGCCCGTTTCCGCACTGCTTGTTGGCTATTTAGTTTTTGATTGAACTCCTTTTCCTCCATGAAACAATTTCCTGTGTTACTTCCACCGATCCATCACTCGACCGTATTACGTGGCCCATCCCTATCTTTAAATTATTAGCTTGCTGACTTTTTCGGCCGCAGTGCATTTGCATTGAGCCAACTGTTCTTGCATTAAGATTTCTCAGTTCTTTGGCAAACTTTGAAGAATAACATTGAATGCCGGAATTGAAAAAGTAGTAAAGAAAGCATAAACATTCATACAACATTTTTCGATATAAATCGTCCGCGAATTACTTTTTTAAACAAATTGTCGAAATGAAATGGCTTTTGTTGAACCATGTACTAATATATGTGCATATAAATTTCGAAAATTCAACTTACTGGTAAATCGTAATTTAAATGTTCGTAATAAATATGTAATTAATTCACCACCCTTACAAAGTAGAGAGTAGAGAGGGCTGCTTATTTATTTGTGCTTTTAAAATTTAACCTGGGCATAATGTGCATCGTATCACTATTACACGAGTCCTACGATTATAATATAATAAATGAACAACCGAGCCATTATTATTGTTATTATTAGAAAGTAGATTTTGTGTACCTACCATTTGGAGTGAGTGTGATGGCCCGCTGTTTCAGTTCCTTCCTCTGCAGGCCGTCTTAGCAAGAGAAAACAATCTTAAATGTACGTATCACACATGCAACAAATCACGACATAAATAGTCACATCCTTCTTCGTATTCATTTCTTTACCTTCATAATTATTACCATCTACTCTCTCTCTCTCTCTCTGTCCGTGTGTAGGTGTGCCTGCAGTATCTATGTGCTAACAAAAGATTACAACACAGGTGTTCATCATAAATCCTGTCTAGTCTAGTCTTAAGTCAGAAGCAAGCTTTACCATTGTTCTAGTACAACCATATAGCAAGTCCTCACTTAACCATCCCCGGAACTTATAATATTAAGCACAGGCTAAAGATTAATGAGACATGATGCGCTCTGCCTCATCATAATATATAATCATAATTATTACAAGGAAAAAAGTCCAGCCCACATTCAATTCAGTTTTTAGTTGCAAATGCAATGCACAGGAATTGATTCACTGCGCACACTGATCCACATGTACATCCTTGTGTATTTTACGTTATTATGAGATTCGTTTCCGTTTTTCGCTTTAAATGAGTTAATTTTTTTTCTCTGTGTAGCAATCTCCGCTGTGCCAGTCCGAGCTTAACTTCCGAGAGAGATTGCAGTATGGTCACACAAAAGTACGAGAGTGTCATGGCAGTCACACCTCCGGTCACACATTCATATCATCATCATCACAGTGTGAGATGGGAAATCCGTACACGTGTTACGTGTACAAAATCTGCGGTGCAAGTCATTGTCATTATCCACCGGAGATAGTGCATAAATACGTTAAGTGTGCATTTTGGTGCACTCCGCATGTTTTCTCTGCTGGAATCAGTGGAATGCTTGTATAGAGACATAAAGCGAGGACAGGACGTGACACTTGTTATTTTGACTTGACGTGAGTGCACACGTTGCTTACCGTAAGCAAACCAACTTGTGTTTTCTACGTCCCGTCCTCTTGTTTGTTCAGCTTATACTTTGTTACAGTGCAATAAACGTTGGTGAAACAATGATACACATTTTGATGCAGAGTCTGGTGTGGTGTGGCGTGGCTGTGCAGACTATTAAGGGAGTGGACATCTGAAGGGTATCGGTTACAAAGAAAAACACTAATCCTAACCACCGTAAACCATTATTTTATTTTAAATAATGACTCGCACAGGTTGTGCAGCAATTGAAATGAGCACAAAGGATGGACAAGCGAGAGCAAGAATAGCGTTAAACCGGAACGGTTGGGGCGCTACGTTGCAATTTCCACTTCAGTCACACCGGAAAATAAGTAACAACAGCGTGTCGTCCCTTTAAATTTCAATGAAAAGTATTCCAGGCACAGATCTTTGGAATCATTGTAATACGCATGGTAACATCTTTAGCTAAGTACATCCAATCTGTAATCTGTAACTGCTAAATAAGAGGTGTACCCTTTACATTATTTTCATAAAAATTATAGGCCCCGTTGGTGCATTTCTACCTCTGTGGGAATACTCAGATTTATTTTCATAAAAATTATAGGCCCCGTTGGTGCATTTCTACCTTTGTGGGAATAACTTCGAATGGGGAGGGGGGATGGGGGCAAAAATTGTTACTGTAACGTCATTACTGATGACAATCTCGATGCATGGCCTACCATCCTGCACATTGTGCGTGGGCAAGGTTAAAGACACTGCCCCAGTATTAAGAGTATTCCACAAACAGTTTCACTGACCAAAAAGCGTGGACAATAGAATCAGAGAGATAATTGCTTTAGTAGTGCGGGTGTATTATCTATGGAGAGATACCCGTCCTGGCATGTTCTACTCCCCCACGACCTCACTGGACAAACATTACCAGATATTCCGATCATATCTGGAAGACCTAAAGGAAGAACGCCCAGACAATTATTCCATAGAACGTTGGCAAACACAATTAAATGCTCTGTCCTCTTCTTTAGTCTTGCTCTAACCTAAGATAATGAAGATGGCATTTAGACACTTGTATACGTACTACAGAATACAGATATATACACTTTGTTTACCTAATGTGATATGTGTGATTTCATGTCTGACTAAATAAGGTTCCACTTTATTTTATTGCTGCAGTAGTACCCTTGTATATGGCTCGTCAATTTTGGATCATTCAATTTCCTTCGAACCAAAGTAAGCAACTGTGTGTCTTATATTCTGTAGGCAAAGGGAAAGCTCTCATCTTTCGTTTTATTATATTATGGTGCAGCGCAGTTGCAGCAGCAGCAGTCCTCCTTGTCCCAAAATGAGGAAATATATGGACTTGGGCTGGTCCTCGTCTTCTCACTTCAATAATTACACTCACAGCCAGTGTTAACAATGTCCATGCCTACTTACGTGTACACACAGAAGAAGAACAAGACTTTGTCTTACCGAAATGCGGAGTCGTTGTATTTAAGAGTGAGCGGAGGCTGTGCCAACCCATGTAACATGTATTGGTGGCAGTGAGACACAGAGCGAGGAAAACAAAATAAGTCTAACAATTAGTGCAGACAGTTTGGGTCTGCCTGCTGCATTATTGTTGATTGTGTGGTTGTAGTATAGGGAATTGTAGCTATAGAGAGAAAGAAAACGAAGTTCATGTCAGTTCACTTGTTTTAGCTTGCACGTGTTCACTCTCATTGGAAAATCTTGACTAGCGTCACTCAAGTCAAGTCAACCATAGTACACTCTATATAATACCTATTACCTATGTATAGGAATAAATACATACGGAGATCTCATTCTACGTCGCTGTGATCGTACTATATAGCAAACAGCGAGTCATTATTTATTTACGCTTATATTAGTACAGTGTGACTTGGCCATGCCAAGAATCAGTCATAAAAAGGGGTGTGACGAGATGTTGATGGATGTACAATAACTCATTGTCACAAAATAATGTTTTCCTCACGAGTCAGACTACGCTACTACTGGATGGTACTTGCTAGCTGTACATTCTGTCCTCAAAAGTGGCTCTTTATGCCTATGTGCATATCATAAAACTGCATTTCGCGTTCGTTAAGTGCACCAACCAAGGTACTTCACAACAACAGTCCTGCAACCCATATGCCATTCTCTAATTGACTGTACAGTTAACCAACTCTATCTACTATACCTAATATTTATATACTCAAGAGAAGTATAATAACAATACTGTGGAGTAGATTTACAATGCACAGAATTTATATTTTATTTAGTGTGTTTTTTTCATTAATTTTTTGCCAACTCTTCGACTAGCAAGATTTTGGTAATCGTAAAATGATCCCACGGTGATCCGTGGGATGATAATAATTTCTCTTTAATATATCTCTACTTATAAATTTTACTGTTTACAGAAAAAAACACAGGGGTTTCATGAGGATCAATCAAATCAGATCAAAGGTTGGGGCTTGTTGGTGTGCGTGGCTTTTCCTTCCAACCAATGTTAAATTATGCGCATAAGGTACCTTACATATAGTGGAAGCAATCTTTTTGCAATACACGTATCAGTTTGCACTTTCGAACCTTTCGCATGGCGCAAGAGATCCGAAGACCTTTTTGCATCTTATGAGCAGAGGGCTGACAACCAGGAGAGAGAGAGAGAGATAGAGCTTTGATTTGATGGAAACTGGATTGTTATTTTATGTGAGAGTGGTTGGTATTAGAGATAATTTATGGGTTATTAATGATGAATTAACGCTTCACTCAATTCCCATCAAAACCAACAAAAAATTGCGAACAAAAAAATTGCATGTGTTCTCACAATCCATCGTGAGTCTACGTGGGTTTCGTATAAGTAGTAGGTACACTCGCTTTAGGTACTTCTATGCATATGTTAGTATAGTAAGTAGGTTTGTGAGCATTGCTCAGGTGTATTGCAAGGTAATCAGAAGAAAAATATGATTTTATTGAATTTATGATCTCTAGAGAGATGTGGACTCACTTCGGAGACTGCAGTTCCAACTGTATACCTATACAAACCTTAAAGTAGGTAATCCATATTTTATTAGTGAAGCGATAGCTGCTATAGAGAAGGAGAGAGAGAGGAACTAGGCTCTGGGTGACTAGTTACAAGGCGCTTCGAATCTAATAGGACGAATAGCCGGAGGGGAGAGTTATCGATAATTTACACGCTAACTAATCACACGTTCTCTCTCCCATTACATACGAGAACATTATATGTAATTTAAGCGTAAACATGAAATCAGAGAGAAAACACTGGTTCTTCCTTTTGATCTGCCTCTGTTGCTTCAATTTCTATACCTTCTATAAAAGATGATCATCCTCCATCTGCAAAATAATGGATTTAGATTTCCATCTGACTAGAATTTGCATTTGTACACTATTTTATTTACAAAGAGTAAAATTGAGAAACATTGTTTATTAGGAATCTTTCTCGTATATTTAACATTCGATGCTACGATATTTTTTATTCCATCAGATAAGAATTAGTGAAGGAGTCTGTAGTCTGCGTGAGACAAGCGAAATGCCAGAACAATTACTATTGATGTAATTTGTTTTGATTGGAATTTAGATTTTAAAGGCTCTTTTATTAGTTTATTAGTTGCAGAGGAAAAAATACAGCCTTTATCTGTAGAATACGAGCACCGGCAGCTATGAATACAAACTGATTTAATGTATTTTCTTCTCTGTAACGCTCAGATGCTCCCGAATCATCAATCTTCTTCAATGTAAATACAATCCCACTCACTCCGCTCCAACTAAGTGTTTCCATGCATCTATGCATACCTTCTTCATCATGGTATTCTTCTTTAGAGAGTTGTTGGTGGGCTGGGAAAACAGTGTCCATGTAATTAATGTAAAACTGCGTACAATATGCGCTTGCACATAATATTAGTGCAACACATTTATCTTGCTCCATGATGGATGAAATTTCTTGAGCGTATCCGCATTAAGCACTGTCAGCTGATGAGAGAGAGAGAACAGTTGATGAGATCAGACCACAGCCACAGAATGACACGAGCATGATGAAAGATGCCATTCTATGAATGTACTACATTTACCTTTTAGGTGCTCAAGAACTTATTTCTAGCAAATAGAAAAAAACAGATATTTATTTATTAGTGTAACAAGGGACTACTTATTATTCCAATGCGGCTCGAGTATGTTTGTATTACTTTTTACACGGGAGAACCGTGTAGCATGTACTTTGTACTGCTGTGAACTGTGTATCGTGTGGCTGTGGGCAGGATTTAACAGAGGAGATAATTTGATACTCGAGAGTGAAGTAGCTCCAACCACTGCATGTAATGAGATTTTTTTAAAGAGGAAAGACGGACTGAAAAGTAATGAGTAGACCATTTACAAATTATAACAAATAATAATAGGGAGCATTGAGCAATCTGATCGAGGTAATTGTAATGGGAGAGGCTATATGCAATAGCTGTACATATTCTAATGGGCAGCGAGGCTGATAGCAACACACACACACACAAAGAGAAGTGAATAAATAAATTCCTTGTTACTCTCTGTGTATATGATTCTGTGTGTATGTATGTATAGCTTTGTTTGTTTTCTAATGAAAAGTGCCTTAGGGGAATCAGTAGAGAGGCCCAGACGAGTCCACCCAAAACAAATGAATCCGTAGGCAATGCAAAAAACTCTTGCTCAATACAAATGCATTGTTTTCCTAAGAGTAATCACTTGTTGGACACGAAAGAAAAATGTTAATTTATTCAGCCGATATAATTAGTAACGCTCAATTATAAAGTGTATTTCTTTGACACAGATTTGTCAAGTTCACATTGAAAAATGAGATATTTTCTTTTTTACGGTTGTCAGACGCTCTCTAGCATTGGGACAATTTATGTAACTAGAACTGCAAATAGGTACTCCTGTTAAATAGTAAAACTACCGAAGCAGAAGCAGATTTTATTGCACATTGCCATGTGCTCTGTGTACAATATGAATCTCAGTGTACTTTTCTTCTTCTCTGTTCCTAAAATGTAAAACAACACCGTGGAGACACTTCAGATGGAAATACTTTCTGGGCTGTCATGTCACTCAGGCCTTACTTAACACTTGTTGTGCTTGTAGGCTGAACTGTTACTACTACCGTGAACACTACACTCAAACAAACTCGTACACGGTCATAATAATAATGTGTGTGGAGAAGATGTGCGAGAAGCTGGAGCTAATAAGCATGGCCTCGGAGATGAACGGCTCGTTTAGCTGATTGTGCAGCGGAAATTATCGGTGTCTCTTTGAATGACCCAAGTGAAAAATACGACGGATGCTGTAAAACTGTGTCACTTCACTCTCAACTCTGTAGAACTCACATCAACGGGAGATACTTCATTCCCTTTACTTGCATGTATTCATACACTTCACAGATATTTACTTTAACTATGTGTAGTGTCATCTGTGCAATGCTTGTATCTATTTTCCCGTACTTTTGTCTACAATATGGGCAGCAGATTTTATTCTGCGCCAACTCACTGTAACTTATTCTATAGATATACATATATGTAAAATATAATTCTTGTGACATAGGCTGTGTAGAGGTTTCCCCAAGAATTTTGCTATTAGGAAAGCGATGAGTGTTAAATGCTGTCCAAAAGAATCAATTCTCTTGTCCTTTTCATTTTTCTTCTGTGTGGCTCGTCCACTCAATTCACAACCCAACTTCCAGTTAAACGCTGACAGAATATCTGTATTATGACTCTCTTCCTGTCCCTTCACTTTCTCTCCACAATGTATACCTATCTGTAAGTACTACTGTCCTTAACACTGTACCTATATTAAAGTCTTTAGTTTGCCAAATGGAATCTCCGGCTTCAACATCAAAGGTATCTTTGTTTCCTTTGTAATGCCAACACGTCAGAGGACAAAGTATCTCAGCCAGCAATGAGGTCCGAGGACACCGTCACGTCAAATAATGCTGACTGCTGTACGCACACGAAGAAACCTTGACTTTATTTGCTGTACAGTCAAGTACAGTGTATATGAAATCTACATAGGGCATAGGTACCTTACCTAGTTAGGCAGGATTTAAGATTAAACAAAAAGTTTTATAACTCAACTACTGTGTACCGAATGTTATTGTCCATACAATTCATTTTTCGAAATTTCGCAAACAGACACTGTATCCTATGAACATCTCGTGCAAAATAAACGGCAAACAAACGTTGTGCTTGTCTTTATTTATTAATTGCTTCTTTGTACTTGTACATTGCTTCTGGAAGGAACGACATGTTATTTAGCAGCATCGCAGTAGTACTGTAATTGTGAAAGGGAGAATCTCGCAACCAGCACTGCGCTATAATAAACAGACCGCCAGCCACAATTACCGTCCACACACTGTTGGTTCACTTTTCCATGAAGTGTCATAAAAGAGTTCGCGTTAAACGAAACGACGGTGGCACATTTCGCCACGGCACAACTAAACGTATGGACCTCAACAAAAGGAAGGATGTGTCAATATGCCAATACCTTTGCTAAACGGCAGATGAGAAACTTTCCTTGGCATTACGTGAGCATATTGCCTAATAGCAATTTCAGTTGTAATGCTATAGAACAGGACACACAGAAGACATTCTTAATTAGCTCTGTAAGAGATCGGATCACAAAGGAACACAAGTCAAATGGAAAATGTCTTGGGTGTTACAGAAGAGGAAAGATTCTATGGATTTTTCTTAAAGTACTGTACAAGTGAATAGGAGGCGAAACGATTCATTGGTGTAAAGGCGCCTAACACGCTGTGTTTTCAGATTTAAAGTGGAGACAAGCGGAAAACACGGAGGAAAACACGCACATCTCATCCACAAGTGTTTACAACTTGAGACTTTGGTTAGTGACTGTGTTCTATGAAACGGGAACGGACAGGAAATCTGTTGTAGTTTCAAAATTCACAGTAGTAGCATATACTTATACTATACTACGTTTTCTGCACCAGAAGTCGAGTCCAGTTTACAATTTCAGTCATTCATACCGGTAATTGTGGCAAAAGAAGAAGTGGCTGCCGCGGTGAGTGTTGTTCTCTCGAGAAATAATAAGGCAATTTGAGCGACCATGTATTTTGTCATGTCATTTAGTGTTAGCGTTCAAAGAATGCCCGGTGTACTATGCAGTGCACTGGAAACCGTGTGTGGAAACATGACAGACGGTTTACAGATAGTTTAACACCAGCAAACAGTCGTCTGTTCTTTTTACGAACAGCACGAAGAAGGGAAAGGCTACGGATGAGATGATGTGGGAGGCAGGCCTAAATTGCACATGTACATGGATATACGTTTACAAGTAGTAGTGATAGTGAGATAGAGGATGCTGTAGACCTTTTATCCTCTGTACACGACCAAGAGTAGTAAGTAAGTAGATAATTGTGTGTGTGGTAGCCGGTAGGTACTATGTATCTGTATATAATATGAAACAGAGAATGACCATGAGTATGTGTGTGTGATGTGTGAGCAGGTGGCCACAGTCAGAATTAGTGCTAATTAGTTAACAAGCTTCTCTGTTTTCACTTGACCATGCGTTCAGGCTGTGTGATAATGGGAGAGACGAGCCAATCATCCCCAACAACAACCAAAATCCAATCTGCCATATAACAGAGATAAACAAAGAAAAACATCACTCAGCCATCACACAAGGTCTCACGTCTATTTGCTGAACAGCACCCAATAATACACTTCATTGCCAGTAAAAATTACAAATACAATTATCTGAGTGGTAAAGAGAGTAAGGGACGTAAAACCAAATTATACGGACGTAAGTACTGTACCACACACTCGGCAGATTTTTATCAAGGCTTCAGATAAAGAGTAAGTATCATCGTCGACAGATTAGATCCTTATAGATGCTAGCATCGGCTGTGGGTGGGTGTAGTGTTGATTGCTAGATGCTAACTTATAACCCAAGACCCCTGTCCACAACTTTTGTACCTATGCTACGTATGTACAAATCTACTTTGCTGGAACAAAAAATTAGGTATTGCCAGGCCAATTGTTAATTTACCTGGAATTTGTAGAAAATTTCATTCAGCTGCCCTTTTCTATTACTACTACCCATTGCAAACATACTTGACTTGACCATGCAAGTTTTTCTTAATTGACCGAAATCTCTTATCTTCACCTGTGATGTGATACCTTTCAACTCTGATACCATTTCTTGTGAATTCTCGGTGCTGATACATCAAATGGGAAATCCACACCTGCATTAGTACTCATAGATATTATGAAAGACTAGTTTTTTCAGCCAAAGTCTAATAATACATATATAACAATAATATTTTTCACGAAATATTCTGAAGAATTATTTGAAGTGATAGGAGATTACACGCATTTCAGTTTAAAGCTAAATAAAAACAAATTTAGAATTTCTTCCTCGAATTTTTAGGTTTTACTATTTTTGTGCACAAGCTGTGTATCCCAATCTTTGAGAACAGCAGCGGATAGCGTCTGTTGTACCTGATGGTTATTCTTACGAGATTCCATATGTACTTTTTAAGACTAACTTCCTCCGGCTTGGTGTATAGGCCTATGTACATATTTAGGTCAGCAGCACTACTATCACTAATTGTATGTAGTAATATTTCCCTTTAGGAAAGAGAGACAGTTACGCATTTGAGTGTTACAGCTTTGTGATGCAATGTGGCTCCTAGTTTCACCAGATATACCGTCTTCAGTACACAGAGATCCCTTCCTACACTTATTTATTTACTTGTACATCCCGTCACCTTTTCTTTATGCCTTTTGTTGGTAGACCATTGATTTTATTTGCTTGAACATTGAACAGTCTATTATACTTATGTATGAGTACTATGGGTAATGGCTTTTGTGCTTTACTTATTTTGCTTTGCAGTGTTTTTCAGTGAAAACAAAGGAGGTCACAGGTGAGCACATTGTTAAAAAATAAAGATCATATCTTGGTGCTTTTGTTGATTTTGACTTTGACGCGAGTCGAAACGCCGTATTATTTTCCAGCGGGCACTTACATTATCTTCTTGCACAATAGGATGCTAAAAGCCTCTCTTACAAGAAAAAGAAGAAACTGACACAGAGGCAACGCAGGAGGAAAATAAGTTAAAAATTAAAAACAAAAGCAATATAATGCGCTCCGCACTGGCTATACAGTCTCCCGTTATACAGAATAATAAAAGTATATTTTTGTCTACCTGCAATTATTAAGTAGTCTGTTCTGTTATAATACTAATACATATATCTTATCTCTAATATTATCTTCAGAAGTTTATTTTACTTGAGGTGTAGCAGTGGTGGGCTTTGTGCTTTCAATAGAGATCAGATCACAGACAGTACCAAAACAATCGACGTTGCACATTTCCACTGGTTACACCTTCCACTTGGTTCTTCCAGACAGGACAATAATGCTATCACAGGGACCTGCCCCTTTCTTCTTTATGATTATTGCACAGAGTAGTAGTACAAGTGCAATTAGTAAATTTTAGCTCCCTACTCCTCTAACCACTTATTACTGTTTCTACTAGTTGCGCTTGTAAATAAGCGGAAGAGCTGCGAGACTCCTTCGTCCCAACAAAGACAAGCCTTTATCTTTTATGGCGACCGCAAACGAAGTCGAACTACTTCTATCTACTATCTATTTCGGTGTGTGCATCTGCCTACTATACTATGTACTATGTAGCACACAAACATAAGTAATAATGTTCATTTGAGATAAATAATTGCACACTTTAACAGCGAGCCCAGTCAAAAGCATTAAAACTAATTTACTAGACTCCATTAAAAGTTACCTTTGGAAAATGGTGCTTTGTGCACTGCACCAATAATGCTCTCTGTCCTTCACTAATTGCTGGCATCACCTGCACATTTTCGACAAGCTAAAAATAGTATAGCATCTGTGTAGTTCAAAAACTCAAGTTGAGACGAGAACGTATTCTTGCTTTTAGAAATTTTGATCCAGTTTCGAAAATTTGCTTCCCGTATTAGTTGCCAATTTTAAAAACTTAAATATTTACTCGGGATTTTTTTTACTGACAAGTAACAATAGAAGGAAAAAATCATGTTCTTAATAGTTTCCTCAGCTAAAAGAATTTTGAGAATGTTAATAGGGTGAGCAGACGTATAAATGAAGAGCATTAAAGTAAAAGTGAGTATAAGAGTTAAGAATACACAGGCAGAGCAATTGATGATAATTAGGGGTAATTTCAGTTCCTTTGTCGTCTCACAATGGCTGCAGTGCGGAGACGTGTGAAAAGAGATTGCTCTCTTGTATAATTGTTGTTACATAAACTTTGAAGATTCTACATCTCATCAGCAGCCGACTTCTCAGATTGGTCCTTTCATGAAGAGCGAGCAAGCAGCGGTAGCTTACAGATCTCTGTACATTACAAAGTGCGACGGCAGTCACGTCACATCAAATAGGCACTTAACTATGTGTAAGCAATGAAATTGTCTTATGGAAGCAGCTATAAAGATACGGTACGGTGTATACGGTGGTAATTTCAAGAAGAAAAGGTGTACGCTTAAGTGTATACAGTGGAAAGTGTACATGTATACGTAAGCAACTGTGAAGACAAGACACTTGGAAGGTCTGTCTGAGGAAAAGGAGCACCCTGCCGTTCACTCGGCGCCTTCCAGACGGCATTCCACCCGATTTCGGCACACAGACTGAGTCAGGTGCACCACTGGACAATAGGTGAGAGAAAAAGCCCCATTTTTTGTCGCCACCATCAATCCATCTTGGCTGGCCTGTTTTCTTCTCTCTCTCTCTCTCGCTGCCTCTCCTTCTTTTCCTCAGCTACTACAACCATGTCTTTTCTCGTTCTGCACACTCGGGGCATGTAATCTAATAGTAAATACATGTCTCCAACGTCTCTCCCATCTCAATACCAACATTAGCCACACAAATGTGTATTTGTTATTGTACATGGGGTATTAATAGACTTTAGTTAGGTCTAATCTATGAGTGAGTCAGTATCGTGCACTAACGATAATGTGTATGTACATATGGTAGGAACGACAAGTTTGAGTTAACTGAACATGAATGTGAAGAGTTGTACATAAAAGCCGAATTGAAAGGTCTCTCTTGAACACTAACTACATAAATGTGTAAATTATTGTTCTATTCTCACCTGAATTGGATTAGAGTGTGGGCCAGACAGTGTTAAGCCGCACTGACTCCACTGCACTGTTTGTCTGCTGAAAAAATCTATCGAACCAACCAACCACCGACACACATGAACACAACAACCATATCGTTCCACTTGATTTCATTATATTAGGTCAGACAAGACAAGAAGACACGCTGTTGGCTGATAACACAATCTTTCCGAGTAACTTGTAATTCGCACCTGTTGCCTTAGCCCCGATGTCTTCTCTAAATAAGAATCTTTGTACGAACAGGCTGCTCCAGTTGTTAAATACTTTGAGAAAATTCTATGAGAAAGCCTCCAAATGTAATCTGTACAAACATATTAACAAATCTGACATTGAGTACACACATGCATTCATGATGAAATACCTATGTAAATGTACTTTGTCTACTACCATATTTGTATTGCTGTACACCCTAAATCACATCAAACATATTAACAAATCTGACATTGAGTACACACATGCATTCATGATGAAATACCTATGTAAATGTACTTTGTCTACTACCATATTTGTATTGCTGTACACCATAAATCACATTGTGGTTAAAATAATTACGTTTGGAAGCATTCTGTGAATCTCCAAGTCTTTTAACGTTTTTTGTACTATTATGCTTAATTCTATCGTTTATTTATAGGTAGACCATGGACATTTAATGACCAATGATGATTTACAAATAATATTTTCAATTTTGTAATAGATGTTTCTATATAATTCTTCAAAAGCATAAATGCCAATTTGAAGTAACACTTGTTACTATTTTTTATTGTATATTACAGATAATGTTTACGAAAATTAATAATATTATAATTTATGTGCCCGTTGGATCTTGATTTTTATTTTCTCCACAGTACTAAATACAATCTTCTTTTGGTAGGGAATTCCTTGTCGTTCGTACAATCTATTTGTACAATAAGGTCATCTTGAATTTCCTCAGTAACTAATTGCATTTACCTGGGTTAGACAGAATTGACTTGACAGAAATAAAAAAGTGTCAATGCATATTGCAGTTACTATTCTTAAATCCTCCTACAGCATACAAACACACAGACACAACACACACCGTTGTGATACAAATAGAACACCACACACGTCTCAAGTCCACATTCTCTCTCTGCATTTATTGTAGCAAGTACCACGAGCAGATACAGATGTGTAGTAAAGATAAGCTGTCGTTTTGAGCTAAATAAAGCCAAAATGGATCTTTCCTAATCTTCATCTTCGTCTTAGCATCTCTCACAAGGTTGAGTAAGCCCAAGAGAGAAGATGAGAGCATTCCATCGGACTGACATGACACAGCTCACAATTTACAAATAGGGCAACACCACCTTCTCTAACCCATTTAAAGTGGTGGGTATTTATTGTCAGTAACACACAACAGGTTATTTTCAGTGTTCTCTCTGTCTCCAGTACATTTTTTTCTGCTCGTTTAAGACGACGACGAAGACATTTAACTGTAACAACAAAGGATTTAATAGGAAAATTGACAAAATGAGAAGTTGTTTGAAAGCCCGGGACATGCACTTGTCAAAGTTCGTTTGGTGTGGTGGTGCAATGAGCCTCACCCCAAAACATAAATATACAAAGACATAACTAACCTAACCCCTACTACCACAACTACCCTATGACATCTTATAAATCCAGATCCCACTCTTTCCTCGCATCCCCACTTATCTTTAGCACATTAATCTGTACTCTACAACAACAAGTCAACACTGTACATCT
>JABASC010001446.1:0-23425 GCA_019776185.1 Plutomurus gul | reverse complement strand
AAAATAGCAGACATGTCAATCAGACATGGTAACTGTACTTAATAGGACAGAAAATGAAATATGAAACGTGTGCACCCAAACGAAATGGAGAAGCAGTCTCATTCTTTATTTGTGAATCGACTTAACGTGAGACTACTACGTGCAGTAGTACAAGAAGTTGGCTCAGGTCCCATCCTCTCTGTTAACGTAAGATCGTCAGAGAACGTACAACGGCCTGACGATACAGAAATAGAAATAATTTAAAATACTTTACTTAAAGCAACAAAGAAGAGTAACAGCAGCAGCAGTTCTTCTCTTTAGGCAGTAAACACTGCTGCTGAAATTTTACATGTGTTTAGCCATTCTGTTTTACCGTGTTCTCATCCTGTGGCTGTAAATTCGCCGGAAACTTTGGTCCTTCCACGGATTCCGATGTGATGGAGAAAATACAGCGTCGATTTTTCATTTTCCGCTAATCAATCAAATTAGGAGCCCAAAGAACGTCTCTCCATTTACCGCTATTTGATTATTGGGTCTAACTTACTAAAGGTCGTGCAGCATATATGCACATATAAGGATTTCATGGATGACGCAATTGAGGTAAAATTCCCGTAGACCACAGCTTACGACTTGGTAGTTTAGCTTAACTGCGTAATTAACTCACTAGGGAGGAGGCTAATTTGAAAATTCTAAAGCCGATTGTGGTACCATGTGGCTAGGGATTCACCATTCTTTAACTCGAATGTTTGTACTTGGATGTTTTGCGTTGTCGTACGATCGTGTAGTTGATGTTACATGCATGGTGAAAGCAATATCGTGTTTTAGAAGTTACTTTTAAGTATTATAGTGCACGTATCTACAAGGACAATTTATTTTCCAAGTAATTTAACGAACTTGTATCTGTTTTTCATTCGTGGAGACAAGTTGTCCTGTGTATGTATTTTCTTTGAGGGTAAGATTTTGATATTTCTCTACCCTTGATCTTAATCTTAGTTCGCCAGAGACTGACAACCTTTTCTTTCATTCACATTGTTATTTTTACAGGGAAAGGTAATCATAATAGCCCAGGCTCGACTTGTGTACAATCCTATGAAGTGAATGAATGCAATTCTTAAAATTGACTTTGTGTATGAGTTTTAGAATGAAATGATGCTATCCAGAAAAGAATGCACATCTTTTTCTATGTAAGTAGGCATGAATCACGAAATGATAAGTACTTATATCTTTTCATTGATAATCCCAATCTCTTGTGTAGTCTTTATAAGTGAAGCGTGATGTTCAATATCTTTGCCCACCTTCTGCAAACAAAGTGTATATCATCAAGTCAGCCTTAAAGTAGAATTTTTCTACTGAAAAAATAGTAAATAAACCATATACCACACAAAAACAAACAATTATTCAGCAAATATTTACCAACTCCGTGTAGTTAGTAATGAGAAAATACTGTACCACAAGCAGGAGATACACACACATCGAATCCTGTAGCTATTTAGTTTCTATAAGTCATTTTGTCAAGGGTAGGAAACTTTTGTGTGGTTTGATGAACGATGATTCATGAATGTTAGTTGGCACTTTGGCACGTAGAAAAAACGCTAGCCAGACACATACACACAAAGCATCTTTACCTGCTACTCCTGTGTACTCTGTACACAATAGCGCAAGTTTTTTGGAACTGTCATACAAAAATGCTTTCTGCGTATAAATGCATAAATATAAAGTTGACTCTCCAAATCCAATGTTTAAGTAGTCATTCAATGTTTACGTAATAGTTATATTTAATGTGATATTTTTTTCTAAATACGTTTAATATCTAAATCCATGATACATCAATTATTTACATAACAATGTATAGGTAAATATTTCATATGCACACACACACGTAACTAAATACATACACCACAATAATAATACTATTTTATTTCTGAATTGAAATCGTGTGGCAGAATTGCAACAGACTTGAAGTGGCGTTTGTATTGCATTCATGAATGCACGAAGGACATACATAGGAACCGAGTGCACACACAGTGTACAGAGCTTTGCTCTCATGGTTAATGGTTGGTAAAAAAGTCATGTATCTGGTATCATCATAGTAGCACACCCAGCAAAGAGCGTTTCAAGCTTAAGGCTTCTCCCGTTGTCATGTATGTAACTATCTGTCTGTTCATTTGATAAAAGAGAATCATTCCGCCTTTCGCACAGCATTTCTAGCCAAGTGTTCGTCGCGGAAAGTACTTGCACTCTCTCTCTCTTACAAACTCTCTCCTATATAATAAACCCAAAGCCATCCTCATAATACACAAAGAGTGCTTTCTCCCTCCCATTATTTTTTCCTATTCTGTTTCTTACGTCAGAAGTATATGATTTTACACGATACATAAATACATTGCACAATTATTGTTCCGGAAATCCATTCGTTAGCAACGTCAGGGAAGAAAAGAAAGAAAGCAGCGTTCATTTTTTTATGTGCCTTGGTATTCCTGGCTTAATGCAAGTGGGAAAAAAGTTTATCGGAAAGAACTACTTGATCTTGAATCCAGGCAGGCTTTTTCGTGATGTGACTGCATTGAATCAACAAAAACACGCTCGCTGTCGTCCACACTTGAGTGCAAACTAAATACAACTATTACTACATCCACTATATAGGCCATTAAAAAGTGATACTACCTTCCTGTGTATATAAAAAGTGGCTCCAAATGAGTAACACTGCTGCTGTAGCCTATGGACTGCTAATTATACGTGTAACACAGACACGAAAACTCCATTACAGACATCCCATCCTTGTGTTTTGACGCTATTTATCGTTTCAATGGAAACAATTATTTTATCTTTATCTCTACCTACTGATCTAATTGTAGGTAACCACTAGCGATACTGTACTTGGTGCTTCAGTGTACTCCCAGAAGTGTTTGTGGTCGTAGTGTCTAGTCTGTACACACACACACGAATACACACAGTGACGCAAAGAGATTAAAGAAAAAACATTTAAAAGTTTAATTTTTATAGCTCAAATATATGCTAGGTATTAACTTTAAGCTTTGAGAGTTGTTCCGACAACGTACAACATTATTACATTGTTTTTTTTTGTGCTGGTCTCTTCTGTACATGTACAGTGTAGTGGTGGCAGAAAAAAACATTCGCTTTTTACAAGAGCGAGCGTGACGTAGTTGGTGTACAGGTGAACGGGGTAGTTACCTATCTCGTCATAGAGGAATACTGGGATTTTAAATCAACGTGATTCATACTTTCCCATTGTATTGTGCCTAGATACAATATATGAATATTTAAAGAGCGAGAGAGAGAACAAAAAAGATACAATTACGACGAGGTGTCCGTGGCCCACAGCTTTTATATAGTAGAATATATTAACCAACGCAAACTCTCATCTCTGCTGCACACAGATTACAGATCGTGTGATCCTTGTGAAATTGTACAAATACATTATATTCCGGTCGACTTTACCTTGCTCGCACACTCGTCCCCAGCAAATTTCTAATACACAGGCTACAGAAACGAATGTGTACCTTAATTGCTGGAGTCCCTTATTTTGTGTACGTAAAAAAAGTTGTCATAGTGAATCACTGAGTGAGTGAAATCATCATCGAACGTGAATCAAGACAGAGAATTATTTCATTCCTTTATTTGTCTCACAGTTGCCAGTGAACAAAAGCCATTCTTGTGATTTTGGCCGTCGAGGAACATTGAGTGGTGAAAAAGAGGAAGAATGCCCATGGAAGATATTCTAAATGAAATTCAAGAATGCGAACCAGTTCAGGTGAGAGTCTCTTATTCTATCCTATTGTTATGCACATAGTTAAGTGTTTTCAGTCGTAATTTTCTGATGGGGTGGGGTGGGTGGACTGTGTGGTGGATAGCAGGATGTTGGCTCTGTCCATTTCTATCTAGAGGGTAGGCCATTATTGTGTTGTAAAAGAAAGTAACGAGTACTCGAGCTGCTGCTACAGTAGTATGGGAAAAAATATTACGACCTACTTTGTTTGTACACGTTTTTCTTCCTTTTGTTCTGTAATAATTTGATAATTCATGTCTTTTAATGCATAAGATAGAGTGAAACTCGTCAAGTTGCTTAAATATAAATTTTGCAATGCATTGTGTTTTTTTAGAGTTGCCATGCAGACATAATGGCGAGAAAAATTTAATTAAAAAAAAGAGCTTAGATGTTGTTTCAACAAAGCATCCTTTAATTACTTAATTTACGTGTACTTTGCATGTGAGTATCAACTTCCACAAAAATTTATCACATCGTAGTCAGAACGCTCACTGAGGGATACCTGCTTGTACGTATTAATTTGTGAAGGAAACACATTGTATTTAAGCATTACATTTCATTTTATCGTTCTAGCGTGTAATTGGGTGCCAATGTAATGTAAAACTGAACTGAATGTATAAGCAGCTCAAAGTTCCAAAAATCCCATGAAATATTCAAGTTTCTCTCCAGTTTCATGTTTCTACGGATAATGAATAATATAGGAAGGAGAGGAGCTCTCTATTCGATGTGATGTGTTCGAGCGAGTGATTAGTTACGGAATTATGTGAAGGTATTTCATTTTCATGCCAATTGAGATATAAATACTCTTGGAAACTTCATACTTGGGCAGTACAGTGAGTATAAGCCATTAAATTCAATCGAGCGACTGTGGAAGAAGTTCTCCCTTGTATTTTTGATTTCTAATACATGCTTTCCTTCCATGAAAAGTGTGTCGGTGAATGTAAATAATCGCATACTTAATACTTCGCCAGAAGTCATTAGATATAAAGCGGCTCCGCAATAAAAAAAATCTTTTGTTGTGGAATAATAGATTCCTCTCATTTGCAGCTTCAGGCTTCTACGAATCGATTAATCTGAGCTTTACCTTCGACAGCAGGCAAAGGTCAAACTTTTGCACTTGTATTTTGTCGTTGTTCACTTTTCCAGTATTTCGTGTGTGATTTTAAGTGTACAAAAGGAGATTGAACCTAAATTTAGTCCACATTTCTGTTGATTTTAATGGTAGTTACAGTAAAAGTATTGCTTTTCAAGTGCTGATATGTGCATCTGGTGATCCGAGTAATCCAAGTCAGAGAGTGATACGATGCCACGGCATAAAATGATTATTGCAGATTACATCTATTTATTCGTTATCTGAATTGGATTCAATAAACCATATTGGCTGTGCTCTATGATTCCACTTTTATTTGCTACCACAAAGTGGAACTTGGAAGTGGAGTGGATTAGCTTTTTCATATACCTAAGTATATAGATATTGTCGTAGGTTCTTAATGTATTACAATATTATGCAACCTTCGTGTGTAGTATTACATAGAAATTGTACCAAATACGATCAACATAGGTTTCCATATGTTTTGACCATCGAAGGTGAAACCAGGACTTCATAACACTTTGCATGTATTGGCATCACATGTGATATGCATAATGGCATGTTCTGTATGACTCAGTTTTGATTGATGTCACTACCGAAAATGTTTCTTGTTTACTTGACTCTTGAGAGTTGGTTGCAGGCAATAAAGTAAAGTACGGTTGTAGGACGGGCTATTTTAAGTAAAAATATGAAAATGACTTCCGTTGAGTTGCAAATGTGAATCTTTTTGAAAGTCAAGTCCAATGCCGCACTTTGATGCACCACAAATCCATAACTCTATAATATTTATGCAGAGAAGCTTTTACTGTGTATGTATTTATATACGTATTGTAAAATAGAAGATAAATAATTTATTTTATAAATTTATATAGCTGGAGCCATTTATACATCAAGTTGGAGGACACTCTTCCATCCTGTGTCTAGACGAACGAACCGTCTGCAAGCCTCTCATCAAGCAGGAGCTTAAATTCTACGAGACGCTTCCTACTCCTATGAAAAAGTACACACCAGAGTATAGAGGAGTTGTTCAGGTATGCTTCACGATTTTGTGTTCATTATGAAATAATTAGATAGAAATATGAAACTAGGGGAACTATGATCTCTGACGAAACGCGTTTTACTTTGTAAAAAGTATTTTAAGCCCGGAGGATAATGATGAAAGTATATTCGTTATAAATATTGTTATGGTCAGTTAGACTTTTGAGAGGACTGTGCCCTCTTTTTATCCTTGATCTTCAACTATGCTCGTAATTACGAAGGGATGTAGACGCTCTCCAGACATTCTTAATGTAATATTAAGCCTTCTCAGTTGGTAATCCCATGTGAAAATCTGAAACGAAAGGATTGAAAGTGTAGTAGTTTACAGTGTAATAAATATTTTTGTATTAATGTGCTAGGTTATGTTATTCTGTAGAGTTTCCTTTTGGAAAAGTTCACAGAGTGCACAGGTGTTCATCTTCTCAGGTGTACAAAGCGTTTTTTATATTTAATTATAATCGTACACTTCAAAGTGTTCAAAGCATACCGGTTATATTAGCTGCTGGATTTAAAGCCCAACTTAAAATCCTTTTTTATGACTGGCTCTCTCCAATATTTTTTACATGTAGCGCAGTAATGTGGTCACAGTCTCAAAGGAATACAAATTAGCAAGTTTATCTCAGCTTATTCAATTCTCGTATGTATTTATTTTCATATGTAAATATTCTTGTTTCATCTTTTATCTAGCCAAACAAACATTAAACAAGTCACTACTTTAGTACAACACAATACGCATTACATCATATTTTTGGGAATGAAGAAAGTGGCCTAATTCTCTTTGAACTTTTCGGGGTTCGCTCTTTAAGAAAAAATTCATACGAACTGTTTTCTTGTTTCTGTGAGACTCTGTGGCTGGCTGAGTGCGTTCTATCACAGATCGCAGATGTCGATGGTTTATTAAAGACTGAAAGATTCTTTTGACAGTCACAAGCGACAGCTGTGCCAGTAATTTTCCACAATGACCTCTTCTTCAACGTCCTCTCTATCTCTCATGCATATCGTGGGAAGGCAGTATACAGTATGAGTTGTATGTATTTATTCATTAGGAATAATATTGTACACCGACATGAATATAATCAATTTAATTAACAATTAGTATTTTATTGATGTGGTAAGCGTAGTAAAGTGCCACAGCTGTGATCCAATCAATAGAATTATAATGCAGAACATAATTGACCATTCAAATCAACGTCAGCAATATTCCTTTAGTTCTAATGTTGCCCTGCGCGTTATTTCGTTGTACGTACAAGAAAAGTAGTAGAAACTTGCAGGTGCTGTTCTCGTTTCAATTTGGAGTTTCTTATTATCGTTCGTCAATACACACGATACTTGTATGAATTATGTATATACGTTAAAGGTATACCATTATAGCCGTCAGATGACAGGATAATGTGCATGGGTAAAATTTCTTAAAAGGCTGTCTCATGCATATTAAATTTTATCCCTCGCCTTCGTTACATTACATAGTCAGTAACTGGCAATTTGTCATTTGGAATGTACTCAACTTCTGAACAATTATCTGCAGTAACTTGGTTGTGGCACCATTAGATCTGTTTAGTATCCTCCATCAATCTACGTCGGCTGTCTTGTTTCATAGTTTGATTATGGTGACCAATGAGCCGCCATTTCAAAAAATTCAGATCTGCAATTCTGTACAGAGAGAAAAAATATTTCATGTTCTAAGAGTCAGAAAAAATAACTTAATTGGAGATTTTGAAATTAATGTCATAAGTCAAAATTGATATACATCTTATCCGTCATCCGCTCGTACCACAATTTTTTTAGACTTGTGCTAGCCTTTGCCACAACGAAGATATGAAGCAATTTGATGCAGAAAAGTGGATGAACTAATCAGATGAACTTGAGTTTAGAAAGATCGTTTTATATATTTTTTTTCTATAAAAGAAAATCGTATGCACGAGCATGAACTTAAGAATCGATTATTAGTTTGTTCGTCTCAACTCTCAAGGCGTCAAACTGTCTCGAGATATTTTATCTCTTTGCACACTTTTTTACCATTGTCACCAATGGTAGAAACAGATGCTGATGAAATTTGCATGTATGTTAACATAAGCCGACACAAGCATGCATTGGCATTATTATTCAGCGTGTTACATTATTGTGGTTGCAGTCGTTCACCGTTCACGTGAAAGTGCGCATTATATTTAGCATGTACAGGATGGTGTATCTATGTGCAAAGTACACGGTGTAGACTTTGGTTGTCAAAAAGGAGTTGAGCATTTTTTTTACATTTTTACGTTCGATTATATTTTAATAGAAATGCAGCAATGAAAAAAATCAAAGACATTCACTGTAAAAGTGTATACGTGCTTAATACATGTAGCAATATGAGGATACAGCGAGATAATTGTGTGCATGTGAAATGCATGCACATTGAAAATGATAGATTGTGGTTTGTGGTGGAGGAGATAAGCGTGTTAAGTCAATTCTAATATGCGCACTGTCAGAATGGTTTGTCCATTGTATCAGACCAATAGACGTATAATTTCGTTGCATTTAAATATGGTTAAGGAGGTGGCTAAATGACAAAGTACGTGCGTATTAATAATATACCTGATGTGTTCTGTTGCTAGGTGCGTTTTGAAGAAGATCCTGATGGTTACATCACAGTTGCAGCTTATCCTCCAAAGTCTTTTCGATATCAACTCTCTACTAACAAAAAACGACCGAAAAGTCGGTAAGTAATGCAAAGCTTCTTATTTAAATATGTTTTCTCTCCATTCTCCACGTAAATCTTCTCTCTCATTATTATAAGAACACGCAAATCTTTACAATTTTCACTGAATTTACAAAAATTGTATTCAGTACGCATCTGCAGGACTGCAGACTATACAGCCAAGCAGTATTGATTCTCTGCTTTTTAAAGAAAGGATGATGAAGAGCACACTTGAACACATCAATCATTCTTTTATGCGCTGTAGTAATCGATATATAGAAAATATCTAGACGAGCAGACACATGAATATTCTTGCAAATGTTCTAAGAGGAACTTTCAAGTTATGCAAAATCCAGATAGAGTCTTGTGTACACGTATTTCCCTAAAGCCCTTCAGCGGTCGCGGCTATCATTCTATTCATGTTTTACAACACAAGAGTCTGACAGCGCATTCCATAGAGCTGCATGCACACGCCAACCACAGACATTTCCACGTAGAGTGCTTGAAGAGCGTGGGGGCTTCTTCCTAATTCTTGTTCGCGCAACTATGCGACCGTGACATTGGAAATTGACGTGAAATAGCTCATATGTAATGTGCGTCTGCGTTCAGGGGCACCTCTCCTATACACTTTTCTATATAGATTGTAGTAGGACATGCCAAGAACTATGTTTATTTTGCATTGTGTTACTTAAATATGTTACTAGTTATGTTGTACGCTGTACACGATGTGTGTACGAGGAAAATCGTAGCAGCAGACTCAACAACGTAAAGGCGACAAGGCAGACAAAACATATAAATCTTTTATATACTATAGTGCATGCTTATAGTATGAGTAATGTCATTGGAAATTCCGGGTGTCCTGTATGTGAATTGATTATGTAATAAGTTATGTCTGGTATGAAATCTGGAGAGACGGAGGGATCTTTTTGTTGGAGAGACGTTTTCTAATTATTTCCATCTTCTGTTTGGTATTTTGCAGGAGAATTCGCCTGAAGAACTCTGGAAGCATCGAAATAGAAATAGAAAGCGAACTAAATGAACTGTTTGTTGATGAAGAAGGAGCAGCTGCTGCTCCGACAACTTCCAGCAGCAACAGTAGTCGACCTGTCAAGGCTCACAACCCATGGGTTCTCAAGTGTCATCAGAATCAGCTGTCAAAGTTACGGCGCTCCGGAGCCTCCAGTCACACTCAGAAAGAAAAGGAACCTCATGCTGCACAAAGTGAGTTTTCTCAAAACTAATTATTAAACTTTCTTACTTATCTATGCATAGGTTTTTGTGTAAATTCTGAAATGACGCTATCAGTTACAAACAATCGCAGAGTGTCTGCATTTATTTGTTCTGATGTTTTTTTTCCCCACAGAATTCATGCTATTGGAGAACTTGACATGGCGTTTCGAATATCCCTGTGTTCTAGACTTGAAAATGGGAACTCGACAGTACGGAGACGATGCAACTCCCGCAAAGATCGAAAGCCAAATCGCTAAAGCCGCTTCTTCAACATCTGTTCAGCTTGGAGTTCGCATTTGTGGAATGCAGGTCAGCCCCACACTCTATTATTACTATTTAATTACATATCGCGTTATTATCGGGGCCAAGCGTGCAAAAATATCAGCACACACTTCTAGTGCTGAAAAATAAAGCGAAAATTCTAATAGCAGAGGGATGAGACCTAGATTCTGGTGCTTTTATGTTATGAAACTGTGACTGTAGCTTTTCACAAGCAATAAGGTCAGTTAGTTTTGTGAATGGCATCAAGAACCGTGAAATATGCCGCATATAATATATTTAAGTATAAGACAAGACAGTGGAAGTTGAGCTGGTTCAGATCTTCTATTTTCCCCGGGTACATTCATTTCATTTTGAAACATTCGTACTAAAGATTAAATTTAATGCATTTGCGGGGGCACAAATAGAAAGTGAAGATGGACAAGGACAAACAATATCGTTTATTAGGAAATCTTTTATTGAACTGTCACTTAATCTAGAGCAAGTGGGATTACTGGCATATCTTGAATTGCATGAAAATGTCAACTCCACTGTTTGAATAAGATAAAGGCAGAGTTTGGTAGCCGTTACCTTCCCTTGTCTTGTTCGTTTCAGAATTTTAGCCTTATCCTGATTTCTATGTAAGTATTCGTGTGAAACGACATTAATTTTTGTCATCAATCCAAAGCGTATAATTATGTACAGATGTGTTATTGTAAGGTTAAAGGCGAATTATGCTCGCTTAATGGATACGAATTTGTCCTGTTTGAAGTTTGTCCTGTGTTGTTGTGTTGTTTATACATTTTGTGTCAAAGCAAGCAATTTAAATGAACTCGTGTGTGTAAATCCTCTATAAGTAAGCAGAGTGGCGTTCTCTGGTTCTGGTGTACGCACGATTTATGTAGTAGGATCCATAGATATCCGCCGACGTGATCATTATTATCCAATCTGTTTGCATTGTGTACAGCAAAATAGAGTGTGCCCGGGCACACTAATGTACTTTGGTGTTTTTCACGCTCCCATTTTCATGATGTATCATAATAGTCGTTTTTTCTGCATTAGCGTCTGTGAAAGATTTATTTTTGTCCGTGACAAAAGCCATTTCTAATGACTTTCTTTACAGCGAGAGTTTATTATTGGTTTTGTTTATGCTGTTGGTCTGTTGATCTTCTTGTCTAATGCAGTTAAATAACTGGCACGCGATTTTCTGGATACACTTTACACTCGGGTGCAATGTGTACGAGTTAAAAACAAAAGCTAATGCCAAGGATATACTTACGAGACTCTATGTACGTAAGTGAGAGGCTCTCTATTAAAAACAATAAGACGTAGACAGTAATAATAGAAAATATGTCAGGTTTAGTCTATGTACTTACTTATCATTATCAGTATTTCAGTAAGGTAGTGTGTGGAATGAATTTTGGTAGAATTGGTTTTAAAACCTGCATATAAGAATAGAAAAGTAATTATACCATTAGTAGAGATTGTAAAGATTTAGAGATGTGTGTGCTTGCCATTTTTTATGTCGCATGGTGCGACATGGAGGTGGAGGAGGGGTAACACTTGGCGAACGTGACTGCATATTGTGGAGAGTGAAATTCGCGAGTTAGTCATCGTCACATGAAATTGTAAATACAAAAAGAGTAATCCTGTAGTATTTTTGTATTTCTGTGTTTTAGGTGCACATGTACTTTTAGTATTGAAGAATTGGTGTGTTTCAATATTCAACGCGTGTTGAGTGATATATTTGTACTGTCGGTGTACGTGCTCTTCTGGTAGCCAGCCATATAAACCATTACGATAGTAATTGCGAGCTACGAGAAGTTTAAGGTTCATTCCGTTAAGGAGGGTGGTGCATTTTAGTGTCAGAGAAAATGGAATTTTTTAATTTAAACATTTTTTGAATTTAAAATTTTAGATTATAAGGGATTAACCTTGCGCATGCACTTTACAAAAAAGCTTTTAGTTATCCTTTGGACATTCTTCGTTAAGGTTGTTGAAGTTGGGGTGTGCCCCCACCCTTAAACCCCTATTAAACTGGTTAGCGGACGTGTAATTTTCAATTTGTGGTTGTGCGGAGCAGATGTATTTATTAGTTTGTAGTGCGAGAAGAGGGCATTTTGGCCCTTTGCCATATCCCTTGACTTTGGCACGGCCTCTATTTGCAGTTATAGTACAGCTCGCCTGTTCATCTAAAATATTTCTATTTACTCACTTCCTCCATCCATTAAACGTTCCTCGGTAGTTTTTTTTTCATTCAGCTTGATTACTGTACTTAACATACCTACTCCCTTGTGGGCTGCTTATTAAAAAGGAAGAAGAAGAAGCGTACACACGAAACAGTCTGGCTGTTGTGCGTAATTGTACTTTATGTAATATGTAGTAGTTCAATCACGAGTGTGTCAAGTCAGCAAACTTCAAATTGCGCCAAACTGCATGTGCAAATATAGCTTTTCTTGTCTTTCGATGATAAAATTATTGGCAAAATGTGAATCTCTCGTTTGTTAATAATGTCGCGAGGAGAAGAAAACTACTTTATAGGCTTATAGGATGTTGTTGAAACGAAATTCCTTAATTTAAGTTGTTGGATGGCAGTCTAGCGATTCTGTGTCGTCAGCGTTAAGCCAGATTAATTTTTCAGATCATAAGCAAGGTTAGCGAATGTACTGTAAGATTATTTATGGGCGCCATAATTTTTATCAGTACGTAGTAACTTTATTTTTACTCCGTCGTTGAAAAATTGGCACGGCCAATTTTATATACCTAGTTTCATTTCAACAGTTACTAACATAATTATTAAAGATCGGTATTCAGACTGTAGTCCAAGGTCCATGTTAAATTGTTCCCGCCAAATGAAGCACTTTACTGTACACCATTTGTGAAGCATTTATTGTTAAATTATGACAGGCATAATTTAAAAAAAAAGCGCGTGGTCTCCTATTACACGAATTAATTTGTTCCTACCATCTGTCTAATGTATCTTCAAAAATTCCTTAAAATATTTCCAATGGCAAAGGAAATTATTTTCTCAGTTTATTTCTACAGGAAGCATATTTTAATTATTGTTTTCTTATTTTAGTTTGCAATAATGGTTGCATAATGTTCGTGTTGAGGAATTAGTCGTAGCTTGGCAATGTTTTCGACGAGTAGTTAGACACGCTTTCTTTAACATAATAAAGTTTGGTTGCTGGCACGTACCATGTGCACACTTCACTCATTCTATTGTGTATATGTAAAACAGTAAAATGTAAATGAAATGAGCTCAAATCACGTTTGCATTGACTAAACCTACTAAACAAGAACAGGCAAACTCATCTGCCTTGGGTAAATTCTGTACTTATTTCTTCTTTAGCCACTTCCGTGTTTATTATTACAAAGAAGCCACACAGTATGAACTAAAGTCCCTGAACTGCTGTTCTGTGTAAGCTGATTGAGATGTTAGTATAGTACACACGTGGAATTTTGGCTTTTCAGTAGTAGATGGTTGGCCTGGTACATGTCCTCATTTTTTCGTCTTCCAGTCTTAATCTGATATTTCAATGCCATTAGAGTGTCTTGCCACTGTCTGTTGTTTGTGCAGTCAACATACCTGATCCTGTGCATTACATTGTGTAGAAACAAAATTAAAATAAACCATAAAATACATCATGTTGGCATTTCTGTACAAATATTATGCCGGATGAGGATAAAGTAACCAGAAACGATAGAAGGATGTGATGGTTCACTGTTCAATTCTGATAATGGGTTTAGCAACAGAAAGAAAAGAAACGACCTGAATAATAAGAGGTTATAAAACTGAATGCAAAATACTATATGACTGTTGTTTTGCACCATGGTACTACATGTATACCTAATATAAGCAATGGTCATCGCTAATTCCGCTAATCTAAGCGTATCTCAATGTCAATGTCATCGTGTTGCGACATGTACGATAATGGAAAGTGGATTTATTGTGGCCACGTGCGGCATTGAAATCGATTTACGCTATTTTACATGTAATTAGTTAATATTTGTATAATTTACGTACGTAGATATAAAAGAGTAATTTTTTTTCCTTTTCGTTTATGATTGCAGGTTTATCAGGTGTCCAGTGGCAGATTCATGTGTCGTAACAAATATTATGGACGTAAGTTAAGTGTGGACGGCTTTCGAGAGGCTATCTGTCAATTTCTGCACAATGGCAACCGTTTAAGGACGGACGCGCTGATTCCACTGGTGGAAAAGTTGCAGGAACTGAAAGCAGTCCTTTCGAATTTGGACACGTTCCGTTTCTACACGAGTTCGCTGTTGCTCATCTATGAAGGGCTGGATCCGGAGCTGAGTGGCGATGAGGAGCACATGGAGGATGATCACGAGAACGAGGCAACGCCTATGGAAGTGGACACTCGGGAGAAGCGAAAGAGTTCCATATCTCCGATTCTGCTGCCTTCCTCAAAATCTGCGGAGAATATTTTGCGGGGCAGTGCGTCCTTTGACGAAAGTCCTCAATCTCATCAACCAGAGTCAGACATTGGTGGCAAGGTTGGTCAAGGCGGGAGCGCGAGCACAGAGGCTCTTAATTTTAATCACGTTAGTGGCTCAAGTTCGAATAATTCTTCGAATGCCAGCACTCGAAGCAGTCGTAGCAATTTGTGCAGGTCGTCCACACCAAGCGCTGCATCTCTCTCGAGCGAGTCTGTGGACGTGCGCATGATTGACTTTGCACATGCCACGCACAGCGGTCTCGACCTCGGTCACTGCGCCAAAGAGCATGCTGGGCCAGACACTGGATACATTTTTGGCCTTTCAAATTTAATCAAAGTCCTCCAGGAAATTATTGAAGAGGAGTGCACCTGAATGTGAACGGAGAGAGATTATTCTATGACGTCATGCCATGTCAGTTTTCGGTTGGAAGTCTCTACTACTACAACCACCGCATCTCCGATTAACAGCAAAATGTTTATGGTCAATGAGACCTTTAATTTTAAGAAATAAACACAGGAATTGAATTTAAAGTTACAACTAGCAAGAACTACTCGTCACAAAATTCTAATGTTACAAATCTACTTATATATATACAAACAATGACCTGTTGTATATACGTAGTAGTCTCGTTAACAATTACTAGCCTAATCTTAAGCTTTTCTTCTGCACCCCTCCCACACGTTCACCCCCAAAAATGTTATTAAGTATAGACAGCAATGCATGCAAATAATAAAACCTAGAAGTGTACCTTTTGACTATTGTATAACAACTAGTTATACTTAATACCTAATTGTAAGTAAGATTTGTAGAGGAGAAAGGAAATTAGTGAGAGTGAGAGCGAGTAGTTCTGTCAATGCAGTTGCATTCATGGTCGTTGTACTTAATAGGTCTTTTTAAAACTGTGTAGTAAAAACTATGTAGAATAATAGAACTGCTAGAGAACAGAATGTGTAAAATACCATTTCCTAAAATGTACGTAACACCGAATAACCAAATTACAAAAATTACTTATACCTGAATCATGCTGATTGTGAGTCATACGAGACTGACATTATTTATTGTTATTATAATTATACAGTAAGGTTTGCAAGGAGAAACGGGTTTTGACTGCCCACCATACACCTCAACCTCACTCAATATATGTACTTAATTTTTAATTAATATCAACGAATGTACCTCTAGGCTGAAATCATGAACAGGAATTTGTCAGAGACCGTGTGCACAGAAGGAATATGATTGAGATTTTATGTCATTGCGCTGATGATGATGATGATGTGTACGGAATTTCATTTTTAACGTACAAGTTACAACGTTAAGTAATAAGACATTCACTATACACAAAAAGGCATAATTATCCGAGAGATAAAAGGAAAGTAGTGAAAAATTCTCATGTTTAATAACTGTATAATAATAATAATAGCCACTTACAAAAAAACCAAGAAACTAAGGCAGGAGTTATAGGTATACTTTTTTGATACGTGTTTTAATGCGTTAAATATTGAATTTAGTTTGTGTAAAAATGTGAGTATCTAGAATGTTTATACGTAGATGTGCATTATTAGTAGGACAACAGGAAAGAACCGGAAAAAGCATGACTAAGGTTGAAATGTACCTAATCAATTTATTATTCTCAAAGAAACACCAAATATGTACATACATTACTTGCTTGTATGACACACACAGAGACAGCGTTATAATTATCATATTTAGACGAGTGAGGAGTGAATGTAACATTTGTAGGTATCTCTTATTATACAGAATAATATAGGCGGGTAGTTGATCAGCAGATTTTGTTAATTGTACATTATGTACATCACTTGTGTAGTTAGACAGTTAGAGTAATAACTTTTGTAAGACTATGTATGCAGTCACAACACGTATTGTTCACTTAATGAACTCGTACATATAATTGTGTTCACTTTATATACTGTACTACTGTATATGTAGTAGTGGGGAAAGCTATGGATTCACAATCACGCAGTGAGTTCGGGATAAGTTTTACTGAAATACAAGTCGGCTGTTATAGACAGAGTCAAGTAAATGGTAAGGCCTTGCTAATAGCGGTTAAAGAATGCGCTGCGAGAATTATATAATAATTCAATTAGCTACTAATATAATGTGTCGTTGTTGGTACATAGGATTCTTGTGCATGATAAATATAAATTGTCTGCGCTTTGGAGAATGTCACTATTTATATTCATGAATGTAAGATTGAAAGTTGGGAATTTTTGCGATGGGACGCAGTCAGTTGATAAATAGTTGCACGGGTTTAAATACTACTTCTGTAGAACTGGTAATATTGTAAGGAAAATACAATGAGTCAAATAATTGTGGAGGATGAACTGCTAAAGAATTAAATGCTTTCTTAATTGCGTAGTACTGTTAAAAGAAGCAATTAAATTAATATAAGCGCGAAATCTAAGGGTAAGATCAGTGAATGTGTTTAGCGAGAGTAATTTAAACGGAATCGATCTTTTTTGGATGATGATGTGTGTACAGTGTTTGGAGAACAAATTATTAAGAATAAGTAAATAAGTGCTAAGATATGATAATAGAAAATTTTAAGTGTATGAAGATTGTATTATGATGGTGGAACTATTCCTATATAATAATATTACGTGTGTAATTGAATGTGAACTGTGAGGAAACAGACCTGAGAGACAAATACGTATGATCTTTTTAACTAACTGCTGTCGCACTACTAGGCAGACTCTGTACTATAATATAGATTATTTAATTATATCCGATAATTGTAGTAAGAGTCGTAATGAGCAAAAAACAAAAAACAAAAAATTATCATAGAAGAGTTATATTATGTACATTTAAGATATATAGAGATATCTTGCTAATTTTTCAGTTCATTGACAATGAGAATTTTAAATCATTATATTAATTATGAATGAGGTAATTGTAATTACTGTAGATTAGCTAAGATCTATTAACACAATTATAAACGACTAATAATAATTACTGTCCGAGATGCCGCATTCCAATTCCAAAGTAATCCATGTGAGTAAATATATACCTACACACAATGTATGTTTTAGGATAAAATAGTATTTCGAAATCACTATTATTCTTATCACTGTGAATGAGTGCTTTAATGTCACTGTATGTCATCCTATATAATAATAGCACATGAAATGTAAAAGTACCTATACTCTGTTGATGTGTAACATGGGTCCTGTATAAATCGTGTTAAATGTTCGCGCTGAGAATGTTGAATGAATTGATTATATATTTGCATGCTGTATGAAGTGACACACTCACACACAGTAGTCTATCTAATTAGAAATCGTTGTATTTTAAAGGAAGTAAAAAAAAGCATTCATTGACATGCGAAGATTTAAAAAAACTGATTATTAACAAACACGGCTATTTGAACAAAGAAGTTTTAGTGGTAAGCAGATTGCAGATAGACAGACAGACAGAGAGTGAGAGGAAGAAGTAGGGACAAATATAAATGAGCTGAATATTAAAATAAACAAATAACTTATCTCTAATTGTAGTTAAAATAGGTCATAATAATAGTAATTAAGTAACACGTACGACGAAATAGTAAATCGTTTAATTTTGTATTCTGTTGTTGTTGATCGTTGAAAGCTGCTCCTCCTCTACGTTCTTTTCTCTCATTTGTTAATTGTGTTGTAAATACCGTCATACTATTTTCTGGGTCTCGGTTTCTCTTCTCCACATAATTACAGATTTTACATTCATTCTCCCACTAACCATATAATTAACTAATACTTTATTTATAGGCTAGCAATTTTTTTCTATAAAAATATTTTCAAAGATTAATTCCGTTCTCTCAGCATGTTATTTAATATTCATGTATAGACTTGACTAGTTCATCATCCGAATTTTCCGAATTATTTACCTTTTTGCATTCATTATTAAATACGTTTTTTTTCGAGTGGTCTTGTTACATGTAATAAATCGTATACAATTACCATACCGGTATTTGAAGGGATGTTACCTATGTAGTAAACTCTTCGCTAATTTATAAAGGTGCAAATTAGGGTTTAAAGAACTACAACTTTAATGTACTTATTGGTAGCCACTGTGTCCCACCACGGTGATAATTTCTCCAGATTAAATATAATTACTTATTTAGGATCAGTCTGATAATGAGGAATAATAAAGGATCCTATTTTGTCTAATGTACGAGTACACACAGTCTAGCTGTAGGTCATTGAATAGACGGTCTGTCTATAATCATCTATATAGTGTATTAAATATTTAAGTGAGTCGTAGTTGTGCATTGTGTAGATACTGATGTAAAATAATTGTGAGTGCGAGATAAGTATTGCAAGAATGCATACTCTGTATACTGTTAAAGATATGATGATGTGATAAGTATGCCTGTGGTTTCAGTTTTTCTATATATCGTTCGCGCACGTAGTGAAAACGTATGCATTCTTACGGTTATTTTATTAGTGTTTCAGGAATATTACTATTTTATTTTCTCCAAACAAACTTATAGTTATTGTCTAATCACAACTAATCATCATTCGTACATTTAACAAAATAAGCTATTTAATTTCTAGTATTTGTAGGATATTGTTTTAATTTAGTTTTTCTTACATTACCGGATTATTAGCAATTATTGTATGCTGCTGGTATCTACATGAACTTATTTTATTGCTTATACTTGTATCTAATGGAATTATAATGTACACACACGATTTATACTATCATTATGATAAATATATTATAGGAACTGTGTACTACTACTACTGGAAACATTTAGTGTAAGGCATATAGATATTATATATTAATTAATTAAGTTAAAGCTATACTTGGTACAGTTGAATTAATATTATTGATTGTACATTTTTGCATCTGTCTATGGCTAGCTTATAATAATTGTATTAACTGAGAATAATATTTGCTGTAGGAACCACCACCACAAAGAGTTTTTGATTTAAGTTTGTGCTTTTCCAGTTTACACAGAGAGCTGCTTATATTTTGCTCGCACCTGTTGCTGCTGTTTTCGGGATGATGAATAAAATTAATTATGACTGCAATCAATCTGGTGTCTTGTACTTTTGATTATGCATCTATCTTACATCAAGAGGAATCATACGGTTATAATATTTATGTGATACTTACAAAAAGGGGCCGGGCCCGTTACCTTTATACTCTAAATCATCTATGAATAGCATTATTGCTATATTAATTGCATTATGTTATAAAGGACAATGATAATACAATGAACTAGTTATCCTTAGTCTAGGTATACTAAAATATATTTTCGTATGTCAATATATAATAGCAACAGAATCTTAATTTCCACACCTGGGGCAAGCGCAAGCTGGATGATAGATGTGTTTCTCCCAATGAATTTTCATGTGTTCATTCAGATTGTCAATTTCTTGAAAGTCTCTGCTGCAAAGATGACAAATGTATGTCTTACTATGGATGAATTGATGGCGGTTGCATCTAGAATCCATTTTATGTCTGTCCAAATCCTCTGAAAACAAAACACAAAATCAAATAAATTTACAGGTAAAAATTAACCTCTGATGAAATTGTATGTAAAATTGCTTACTTTGTGATTGAAAATTAACTGCGCAAGCGCCACACTTGAGAAGAGGATATCCAACGAAATTATTATCCCCTGATTGGGTCACAGTCGATTTGTGGGTCAAAGTGGAAGCAGGACTGTAGTCTTTCTTGGAAGTGTGGTTATAAGCCTTGTTTTTCTTCACAAGATTTAACGGGCGTTGATTGCAGATTTTCTGATTCACGGTTCTTGGAGAAAATTTTCTTGGTGGAGATTTCGGCGGAGGAACAGACGAAGAGATCGAAACTGGACTTGCATTTGAACTGGAAGGTTGAGACTCTGGTCCAGAATTGAGACCAGTGTTTTCCTTCTCTTTAGTCAACTTGGAGATGTAGGAATCCTGTGCGCCCATCTCTTGAAATTCAATGTACGATTTGTAAAGACGGCATAATGACATTGCACACTTGACGCAAGTGGACAAGTCCCGATTTCCATCTTCTCCCAAGCAAAAGGCCTTGGCTATGTCAATATTGTTGTACATACGAATTCTCAGTTGATAAATCGAAGAAAGTACTTTCCATATGGTGACTTTGGTGTATTCACCGGTTATTTTGTCCAGAGACATGAATTCCTTAACTGTTTGAGTTTCCCCCGATTCGGAAACGGAGAACTTGACGGAGCAGTTGGCACAATGCTCGGAAGTTGAGTTGGTTATTTGTATGCAGAAATTATCTTCTTGCACGGAATTGACTTCGAGAAGATTAGTGGGTAGAGTGGGTCCCGTGGAGTTGTCAATTTTTCGTTTGTTCCTTGGGGGCTCCGAAGAATTGTTAGATTCGGATGCGCGTTTTGTGAACAGCATTTTGTATTTTTATTGTAACAAAAATTTATGAATTGAATATTTTGTCGTGTGAAGTAAGGTAATTGTTGGAAGATGTTTGCTGGAGGAATATATTCTCTCTAATAATCAGAACTTGTAAAGGACGAAAGGTTTTAATACCTGACGGAGAAAATGGATTAGCTTTTGGGGGAGGAAACGATAGAAATTATTATCAATGAGTCTTCAGCAAATATCACCATTCAAAAAAAGGTTATAATATATATATATATATATCATTACAAGATTTTATATGCAGCACACAGACGGTTTCTGAATGCCATAATTACATTACGACGTTTTTCTATGCTGACGTTTTGTATGTGGAAATTTAAGTTTCAAGCAAAAATTCTATTTAATATATATGTAACAAACATATCCACGTTATCTGTATATAGAAGACATAGATAATGAATGAGAGAGCCGATGGTCATAAAATTAGGCGACCCGTGGAAGTTATGAAGGTGCACTCAGGTAATACATGTCAACTTACCTGACACATCTTTTGCTTGAAATATTCAAATGCACTTTGCAAACAAGCGCTTAAGGAATTGCCTTTTAGGACGGAAGTACCTTTGTGAAGATGATTCAAATTATAATATCCTGAGATTTCATTATAGAAATAAAGGTAGAAGCAATAAGAGGTTTGTGGGTCCGCGGTAAACAAAGAAACAAAAGATACAATGCCTGCAGATGAAAAGATGGGAAACTTTTAATCAAAGGATATTTAGGTTACCTTTGTTTGATACTTTAGACAATAAAACCTCATTCTTACCTGGTTTTCTATTTACACTCTAATAATAAAATGAATAAAATGATGGGTACAGATTGTATGTACACACTGCGTGTTATAATATTCCGAGTTACAACGTTTGTTGGTGATTTCAGAAAAGTCCCGGCAATTACTGATTATGTGTTTTTTCTTGCTTTTACAGGTTTTTCATTCAACGGCGTGTTGATTGGAGTCAGAATTTATAAATTCTGAATTGATATTTAGTCGGTATTTTATCTTTCACTTTGATTGTCACTTTCGGTTATGGAGATTCATGTGAACTTCTTTGTATCCTTTTCTCGATTCAAATAATTTTCCGGTAGACTCTCCTCCATCTCGTCCAGCACTTTTGAGAAATTCCTGTAGACTTCTGACTCAACTTCTTGTTCATCTGAATCTTCGGAAAATTTATAATTTTCATTGTAGGACGCCGTGAGGCTCCCATTTGGGGGAGTAATACCTAAAATACTTTCGTACTCGTGCTGATCCACGGAATTGTTAGGTTCATGTACGGGGGGGTATAGCTTTTTATGGTAGAAGTACAGCTTTTCACTACTCTCCGTGTATTCACTGTCATTTTTCCCGGCTTCTTCCTTAAATTTGGCGGAATCTGTCGTCGTATCACCTTTTTCACCATTCCCTTCCAGTGAACGGGCGTTTTCGGACTCGTCACTGGTACTTGCATCGTGAGAGGCACTTTCCCTATCCCTGTTCCCTTCAGCGTACCGTTTGCGCTTCCCTTTTGCTTCCAACTTCGAATCCGACGGGGAAAATTCAGATTTTTCACTATCATCTTCGCTCGTGCTGCTGGAATTCGAATTTTTTCTCTCGGCTTCTGCAGCAGAGGATTCGGTGAAGAATTCAGCTTCAGATTCTTCAGAAGAACGTTTTTGCCGTTTCTTCACTGTTTCTTCTCCTTCGTCTTCTTCTTCGTCAGAACTCCGTTCTTGAGTTGTGGTTTCGGTGTCCACAACAGTTTGCTGCTCGCTGTCTGAAGTGGAGTCACTTGAGTTTTCGGAAATGGTCGTGTCATTCTGTGGGAACAACATCAGATCTTCTGTTTCTGATGCTGCGCCTTTTTCTTTTCTAACGTTATTCAATTTCTTGACATTAGAGACACTCAGCCTTCCAACAACTGCACGTAAATTCTCGTCCGACTCTTTCCTTGCTGAGAAACTGTTTACAGTGAGATTCGTATCGGAAGTTGACAGAATTTCATCGTACACATTTGAATTATCGTCACTTTCATCAGAATTACGCAGCAGTTGGTCATTTTCCTTGTCCAGTTCAGAGACGGTCTCGTCTACCAACAAATATCTGTAACCCTTTCGTCGGTATTCAAGTTCCGATTCAGAGTCATCATCGTTGTAATCTGAACTGGAGTCTTTATCGTTCATCCTCACATAATTTTCTATTTTGGACTTCCTTTTAAATATTGCTGGCAATAAGCGTTCCTTTTCTTTAGATTTTTTCGCTGGTCGGCTTGCTGTTACTTCTTCTTCTTCGTCATCGTCTTCTAAGTGTTGTGATTCATGGTCGCTGTCACTATAACTTCCACTGAACAGGAAAATTTTTTTTAAAAAGTTAACAGCAAAATAAGGGAAGCTCCATATTGATTGGCACTCAATGCAGACTCAATTTTTGGAGGCTGAATTAAAATTTGAATTTTTGTAGCACACATATTCTGACGTAGAATTTCATCCTCTATCTGGTAGTAGTAACCGTTTTTTTGTGAAATGGCTCACAA